>APFE031532103.1:247504-271202 GCA_000404065.3 Pinus taeda
GTGTTTAATCACCTCTTTGATGGTAGGTTAAGATTTCAAGGTTCTCCATTCTAAGAAGGGTGTTGTGGAGTCATCGGAGGAATACCTATATTGTTGTTAACGAATCAATCCCTCAATGATTCACTTGGGAGGTAGACCTGCTTCCTCCCCAACAATGTCGCCAAAAATGTTGCCACTTGATTTAGTAGTAGTCCCTTTGTAACCCCTCTGGGGACCCCTGCTAAATTAAGTGGTAACAGGGCCTAGGGCGTAGAAGTGGCCAAATCGATTGGCACAAGAGTGTGTGTTTTCTCAACAAAGAAGACTAGGATTTTAGTAGACAATAAAGATTCGACGACCAAAAAGTGAGAGAGAGAGAGATGGCCAAATAGCCATAACATAGTCAACTTTAGCGGGGCTGTATAATTCGCACGTGGGCGCATGAAGGCCAAGTTGTGCATCTGTACAATGTGTATAGGGCGTAGGAAGGCCATATTGCGCAACCGTGCAACATAGTGAATGCACAGGAGGGTGTTTGATTTTCCTTGGGGAGTTGCTCAATGATTTCTATTGTGAAAGGGGAGTGTTCCCTTGTTGTAAAAATTTCCGAAGATAACCTTTTTCTAAGATAATAGAAAACACACACAGTGTGCAGGTTTTTCCCCAGAGTTGGGGTTTCCTAAGTAAATTTTGTGTCTCATGTGTTTTTTTTGTCTTCAATTTTGATTAGTCCTGGCTATGCATGGTATGTTAGAAAACTCGGTGTATTTGTAATTTATGTTTCCAAAAAAAAAATTATATTTCTGGTTTCACACTTAGAAAATTTCTAGTCAATTGCTGGGTTTTAAGGGAAACTAACATGGTATTAGAGCTTAGCCTCTAATTGAAGACCAAACAAGTTTTATCTCAGGTGGAGGTTCTGCGATTTAGAGGGAGCGAGTTCACTGGTTCGACTTGGCCGCTAGGGTATCTGGACATTGTGAATTGGCAATATGGCTTATCAGGGTCTCAGATTTGGGGACGGGTTGGATGGTGCGTCCAACTTCTACTCATGGTATTGGTATAGTTAGATTTGAGAGGGAGTTGTTGGAAAATCAGGGTAATTGTAGATTCTCCTTGATAATTACTTGTGAGATTTGTTGGCATCTTATTACTTTATTATTTATTCTTCATCAAACAATTATCAAAACATAAAATGCATAAAGATCACAAGAACACAAAGCACACAAGATATAGGCTCCAAGCCAGGGAAAAACTCCACAATTTGGGAAAACCAGAACAATCCTCTTCTTATAGAATCAGATCAAAGTAAGACCCAAAGATGAAGACCTTCTCCAAGCTCCAAGTCAACCCTCCAAAAGCCTTTCTCAAACAAGTCAAAGTTTACCAAGTCAAAGATGGTCAAACTCCACAAATTCTGCTTCAACTTAAAGTCTGGACCCTCTACTTCAGGTTGACAATTTGGAGTTGCAATCCTTGGCTCTGCAACTCGCACAGAAACCCTAGATCTTTCACATTTGTGACCAAACCAGTGAAAATTTCTGATCTTCTTCTTTGGGTTTTCTCCTTCTTCCTTGTCTTTTGCTCCTTTCTTCTTTTCTTGGGGCAAAGATCAAATGCTTGAATGTGTTAGTTTTTGTAGCATTGGATAGTGTTCTAGTCTCGAAACGTTGTGGAGAGGTTAAAACACATGAGTTCTCCAAAACCCAGAAATCATTTCTGGAAATTTCACCTAGAGATGACTCAATTAAATTAATTGAACATAATTAAAAATTTCCCAAGTCTAAGTTAGGAAAAATGGTTAATTAATCGTAATTAATTGAGAAAGGTGAAAATTTTCTAGAAATTCACACAGATCAAGTTAGAGATGATCTCAACCATCAATTAAGTTTTAATCATGGCCGTTGGAGTCCTAACTAGAGATTATAAGAAGAGGTTGATGGGTAGATGGAGGATACACTAGTGCATATATTCAATGGTCTGGGTAGTTAGATTTTCCAGTGCAGCTGATTCAGCGGCGGAAATCGAGCTAGTAGATCGAGTAGCAGGTGGCAAAGGGGCAATAGATCAGTATTCCGGAGGAGATTCCAATTCTAGAGAGTCAGAAAGAGGAGGCCATAATTTATCTCCAGGAGGTTGTGCAGGGGCAACAAAGAGCCTCAATTGAGCAGTTCGATTTAGCTGAGGGGAAGCTTTTTTTTAATTCTAGAGGTTGAGGAGATTTTCCAGTGTGTCGGAGAGATAGTTTCCCAATTAGCAACAGGCAGGACAACTTGATTTGTAGGAGTTTCGGCTGAGTGTTTGGCAGTCTGTGCAAGGGTGATGTAGAGGTTGTGCAGAGCAGGGTGGACAACTTGCTTTTCAGAGGCAGTCATGTGCCAGGATTGTTTGGAGAGAGGGTAAAATCCCTCAATATATTTTTGCCAGTATTTCTCTTGGATAGAATCGCCACTTTGGTGACATTTTATTGTATTCGGAAATTTTGTTGCTGCATAATAATAAAAACCCTCACTGTTGCACCGATTTTCCCACATTGGGTTTTTTTGGGGACATTTGTCCAAAAATAATAGTGTCATAATTTTGTCAGTGTGCTAGCATTTCTCAATTTTGAACATTTTTATTTCCTCAACGTTTATTTTATTTGTGAAGAAATTGTAGTGTGATTAATTCGATATTAATAAAAAAACTAATAAACTGAATAATCAATTAGGAGAATTAATTCCTGTTGTTGCATTTCAAGGAATTTTCACATGGTATCAAGAGCATATTTGATCAGACAAGAAGCTCAGAGGCGGATGGAAAAATCGTCCAGATTCAGAGGGAGTTTGGCAGTTTGATTTCCAAATTTCCCTAGAGGCTGGTCAGGTAGTTCAAATTGCTGGGCAGAGGGTTCGATTTTTCTACTGCAGGTGGCAAGGAAAATTTGCAAAGCCCATTATCAGTTCCAACAGGTAGTGGTGAAGGTAGGAAGCAATTCCGGTGAAGTAGATCAATATTTTCGTTGGACAGTTCTCTTATCTGGCCGTAAAAGGGTTTTTGTAGCAAAGTGCTAGAGCATAATCAACACCAGGTGGAAGAGAAATAACACAGAAAAATACACTCAAGATGTCTTTAGTAAATTTCTCATATATCTCTAGTATGGCCATGGACATATTAGATATTTAGGGGTTTCAGAGTTGTCTTCCAGTTTGGAGGAAGAATTTGCTTGCTTATCTAGCTCAACTTCACAGGGAGTTTGGTATATAGATTGTGGAGTGTCAGCTCATATGGCAGGGGTTAGATAATATTTCTCTAACTACAATGAAGAGCAGATGGACTTACAAATTAGGGTGCGAAACAGGGCTAAGTGCACTCCAGTGGGGAGAGGTACCATCGATTTTCAGAGGGAGTCAGGAGCAAGTACCAACGCTATAGATGTACTACATGTGTTGGAATTGGGTATGAACCTGATTTCAGTATCCCAACCCAGGATGCAGGATATGATGTTCACTTCGTAGGGAAGAAGGTGTTTGTCAAACACCCATGCTGGAAGAGGCTGAAACAGATTGGAGTTCGAAGCAACAGATTGTACAAGTTGCAGCTTGATTCTCCAATGGCACTAGTAGGCAACAACAGTAGCAGTGGAAAAGACTTGAATGAGCTTTGGCATAAGAGAATGGGGCACTTACATCATGGAACACTTAAAATGCTCAGAGAGACAATGACCGGTGTTCTAGATCTTGGCATGGAACACATTGATGTGTGCAGAGGGTGTGTACTTGGAAAATATGCTAAGGCAACATTCCCAAGAAGTGACAGTAGAGTAGATGGCATGTTGGGACTGATACATTTAGTAATTGTGGTCCTATGTCCACTAGAGCTCTCAATGGGGCTGAGTATTTCATCACCTTTATTGATGACCATTCCAGGAAGACCTGGATCTACTTCTTAAAGACCAAGGATGAGGTCTTCAATTGATTCAAGGAGTTTAAGGCTTTGGTAGAGAATGCGAGAGGGAAGAAGATCAAGGTGCTTCGCTCAGATAATGGTGGAGAATACACAGATAAATACTTCACAGAATTCTGTGCAAAGGAAGGCATTAGTAAAGAGTGGACAACTCCCTACAATCCACAACAGAATGGGGTAGCGGAGTGGAAGAATAGATCAATAGTCGGGGCTACAAAATCGATGTTATATGACCAAGATTTGCCCAGGTTCTTGTGGGCAGAGGCATGTAACACAACAATGTATATTTAGAATAAGATTCCTCATAAGGCATTGGCGAAGATAACGCTAGAAGAGGTCTTCTTAGGAAAGAAGCCTAAGGTAAGTCACTTCAGGATTTTTAGCAGCATAGCTTATTGCCATGTACTAGATGAGCAACGTACCGAATTGGATCAAACTGTGGAGAAGGGGTTTGTAGTTGGGTATAGTGAAACCTCAAAGGCATACAGGTTCTATGTTCCTAGAAGCAGGAAGATCATAGTGAGACAGGACGTGAAGTAACACAACAATGTATATTCAGAACAAGATTCCTCATAAGGCATTGGCAAAGATACCACCAGAAGAGGTCTTCTTACGAAAGAAGCCTGTGGTAAGTCACTTCAGGATCTTTGGCATCATAACTTATTTCCATGTGTTGATTTCTGGTAGCATCGGATGTGCTGAAGTCTCAAAATTTGCAGAGAGGCTTAGACACATGCATTCTCCAATACTCAAAAATCGTTTTGGGAAATTACACCCGGAGACAATTATATATATATATATTATCTTTTATATTATTTTAATGGACTTGACCTGCTGCTTCCCTACCCTACAGTTAGTGAGAAACGCCTTAACCCCACAAGTTTGTAGTTGGTGCAGGGAATCTCAAGAGGGGTATCACACTATCTCGATCTCTCGTTGAGCTATCTCTGGTTATGCTAGGTGTGTCCCTAATGAAAAATTAAGTTAAAAGTTGAGTTTCTAGGAGACTGTTATAGTTAAATAGATTATCTCTTTAAGATTTATAAACAAAAAATTGATATGAGCAATAACCATCATAAGGTAAGCATCAAATACATAAACAACCAGTGCCTTCCAAGTATTTGCTTTTTAAGAAATGAAATTGTATTTTGCTTAAAATGAAGTGAAATGCTTTCAAATGGAAAGCCAAAATAAACCTGAAAAGTGAAAAACTAAATTGTTAGCACAGGATATTATAAATGTTTTGAAGATGAATAAGTCTACAAATCAAAGCATGGAAACTATCTTGCTCAAAAGGATACAAAAATAACTCAAATGTTAGACCAATATGACAACAAAGTATGTTACAAAAATAATCTACAAGAGGCTAGGCCAAAGAGTATGAGCAAGCTCTCCTCTTTGACTAGCCATGACTTAGCTCTTTGAAATAGCCAGATATTGATAAATGAAGTATAATACGTAAAAAATAAATTTTTCCAAGTTTGATATTTTGATGTAAGAAATAAAAGCTTTAAGAAACTTGAAAGAATCCCTGCAAGACACAAATAAGATATAGATGAGACTTTGGAATTCAAAACATGTGGGTTCTCCTTGAATATTTTTCAAGAATGGGTTGATTCCTCCAAGAATTTCCCCTCACGCTTGAAAAGCTTGACCAAATAATGATTTATCTACAAAACTTCACCACAAATCATTAAATCGACATGAAATTAAATAAGTGTAGTGGAAAGAATTCCTAGAGATACATTTATTATCCATTAGAAGATTTCTTTTCCTAAAACAAATAATCAATTCTTATGCTAATATGAGATCGCTGCATACTAACATAACCTGAAACAAGCATGAAAGAAATAATGACATGAGGAAATAAATAGAAGCATAACAAGAAGTCAAGAATCTACCACACATGCAAGGAAAAGAACACCATCACGCTTTACCCCAAAGATTGTTGTCTTATATTGCAAGTAGTGAATACAATTCTGCAGTTTCCTCAAGCACAATAGCTTGTATTACATCATCAAATGAGAGCTCAAGGCTCTATTATATAGAACTATGAGAGTCAATTCCAATGTAGAAGTGATTAAACAAGTGGCATGAGTTGACAATTCCAAAGAAAAATTCAAATTTGTTGAATGGAGCTCCAATGCCAAGTGTAAAAATCGAATTCTGGCAAGTGCACATCATTTTCTTCTTCCCTTATGTGCCAAGTTTGAATTTTATGATGGAATGGCAAGTGTATATGGGTGGTAACCCATGTGGGGACAATTTCCCTCAAAATTATCCACCAAACATTCTCCCAAATCCTCCCAGATGTGCATTAACTTCACAAATTCGAATTTCCAAGTAAGCAACTTTTTCATTTAATGCCAGAAATTCGATTTTATTTGAGCACATGTCCTTTCTTTGATTTTAGGAGTCCACATCACCCTATGACTTCACTTTAACTTCCCCATAATTTTCCACTTCATTTCCACAACATTTAACATGTGTGGATATTTAATTTTTCTCCATTTATTTAATTTCTGGCTTTAATTAAATTGCTAGATTTCCCACTAAATTTAGGAAAAATGGGTTTTGAGGGTTCAAAACACATTTTTAACCCCTCAAAGTGTGTCATAGTAGAAAGTTGAGGATGAGAGGTGCAATTTTGATTACTCATACCCCATACAACTTCTCTAGATTGCACTTATTACAATTTAAATACAATTTTATTTGTAATTTTTGACCTGCGGGAAATCTAAAAATAAAATAAAAAATGACTACCTAGACCTAATCAAATTCCACGAAATTTTTTGTGTCATATAATATAGTAATATACATCGACTCTAGACACTAAGATGTGTCAGGGGCTCAACCTTCAAACCGTCACCCCGAATTTGGGGTAAAACGTGAGTGAAAAAAGCCAAAAAATTATTCGCCTCTGAAAAGGAAGGGATAATTAACTAGATAAAAAAACACTCCAGGGTGTACTCGTTCGCTGATTGAGTCCCAACATCCTAGGCTTGTTACAGACTCAAAATTCATCATTACTAGTATCACTTATTAAAACTCCCCATAGGGTGTGGAATCTGGGTACAAGAAAGATGATGAGAAGATAGAAGTAGAGTAAAAAAAACTCTGTTGACTGATGATATCTGATGGTACAAGTGTTCTCTAGATCATCCTTGGCCATGGAGTCTTCATATAATCATCAGGTGCCACTCTAGTGGTCAACAAGACCCTAAGTCTAAACATAGGAAATTAAAATAATTAATGGGTTTTAATCTAAACTATGGGTGAAACTTATAGAAGAAGTCATAGATCAAGTCAATATGATCCTAGCCATTGATTAGAATCTAATCTGGGCCGTTGATTGATCAACGAGAGGATTATAAGAGAAGGCTTGATGGGCACTTGGAGAACACATCGAAAGCGTTCAAAAGATCCAATTTTTGAAGCAAAGCAGCTGTTGATGAGAAATTTGAAGTGAGCTTTTGTAGTGAGGGGCAGAGATAGTATCCGGAAGAAGGAAGTTTTCCTAGGTTGGAGAGTACAAGGCACAGAGGGCTAAACAACATCCAAAGAGACGTTGACGCTGGCCCATGCAACGCTGATGCAGTGGCAACATAGAGCCTAGAGGGAGATCTAATTCTTGTTGAGGAAATCGAGTTTCAGAAGCTGGGAGCCAAGGTGTGAGATTGGGAGACTGGAAATCGAAGTTTCTGGATAGCCTAGGATCTACAGGAAGAGCAATGCAGTCCCCAGGAGAATTGACGTAGAAATTGCATAGGGTTGACGTAGTTTTGCGCAGTGGCTGACGCAGAAGGGACGCAAAGTCTATTTCCAGCGAGATTAGGGTTAGATTCTTCCAGTGATAGGGTGAGATAATATCATTATTTGTTTTGTCTAGTTTCTCTCTGTATCAGGTAGCCATTGGGGCTTCTTTGAGAGGGTCGACAGAAAACTTTGATTTCCAATTCGAAAACTTCCAGAGGGAGAACTAACAATGTATTTTTCCTTGTAGAGCAAATCTAAAGCTGTGACGCAAAAATTTTGCAGTAGTTGCCAGGAGAAGAGCGTTAGTGGGAGAGAAGGAGACACACTAAGGGAATTTCTTCCTCAGAGAATTCCTAGCCAGGGAATTCAAATTCTCATTTGCTGAGCAACAACAGGAGAGAGGAGGTCATTTAACATTTTTGATTGGTAGAGATGGCAGCCAGTGGATTGAGAGATCAGGATAGGTTGGATGGGGCATCCAACTATGTGATTTGGAAGGCAAGGATGTCATGCCTTCTGGATGAGCATTTTCTCAAAGTCTACATCGACAACGTGGTAGATGAGCCCACAGGTCCAGATTATCTCAAGAAGTACAAAGGAGAAATGGCGTAAACAAAAAGAATGATCCTCGACGGAGTGAAGGATCGTATAGTCTGTCACATATCTGGTAGAAACACTGCCAAAGACATGTGGGATGCATTGTCAACGTTGTATCAAGGATCTTCCGAGCAGCGAAAGATGTACTTGGAGCAAAAGATGAGATCTACACAGATGCAAAAAGGGGAACACATTGATTCATTCCTCGCGAAGCTTTAGGAGACTCGGGACGAGTTACTAGCTGTGGGGTCGACACCTCAAAGATCCAAAATGTTTAGACTGGCCCTCAATTCAGTCTCAAAGTAGTGGCAAGTAATGTTTTAAAACTCCGACTTGGACTCCGACTCTGTCGAGGGTCAACTCCGACTCCGACTCTGACTCGGTATCGACTCAGTCGACTTGATTTCAATGACTCGAACGTTGTCAAAAATACATTGAATATTTTTTTATTATAAAAAAACATAATTTTAAAGATTTTCATTCATGTTTCCAAACACACAACATTAGAATATAGATAGAAAACAACATATGATCAAAGTAGGCTCATGAATATATCCATTATATCAAAATGGTACCCAGTGCACTGTCCAATACATACATGATCATGATATAGAGATCAAAACAAAAACACATAACCAAGGAGGCTAGAAATGGCCTCTACAACAAAAGTAAATTGTGACCAGTACTATTGGCTACCGCTAGCGGAGCCGAGATCATGTGGATCAATCTCTGGATTAGAGTCAGATAGGGGGCCCCATGGCTCCTTCTCCTCATCATCTCCAATCGCAACTGTAGAAGTGGTAGCACTAGCAGGTTGTGCAACAGCTGCAAGCTGAGATAAACGAGATATGCGCTTTTGTCGTGGCTGAGCAGAGGAAGCGCTTGCAACTGGAGTACTTGCTGGCTCTGAGGCTGAGGCTGGTACATGTGGATCAGGATTTGCATTCAACTGAACATTATGTTTGAGTGATGCTATCTACTGTAATTCATAATCCATATCCTCATCAGAATCAAACTCTGTTGGATGACTCTCCACTACCCAGTCTGATGTTGGATCAATGTCTACCAACAAAATGGGATCTGAATTAGGTCTTTTGTTCAGCAATTGGTTGCGCCTGAGCCAAAGGTTGTATTGGACATATACTAGATCATTTAACCGTTTTTAATCCAAACAGTCTCTTTTTTGTGTGAATCCTCTCAAAGACATACCAACTGCACTCAAACCCAGTAGCACTACAAGTTTGACTCAAAATACGAATTGTAAACCTCTGCAATTCAGGACAATGGCTACCAAAAGCCTCCCACCATTGTGCTGCAAAAAATATAAGAGTGTAATGAGTTAACTCAACAAAATTACAAATTATATCCAACTTTCAAATTATAAACGATTTAACAAAATAAGTATTAAGAATTTGAAAATTGAAACTTTTGTTTTCCTGGCTCATCTGCTTCCCTTGCAATCTTTGCTAGTTTCTTCCCAAAGGTACTTGAGGCAGTGTTGAAAGTTGTGACCTGTTGGTGTATCTCCAGCTGATCACACTCCAATGGGATGATGCGATTAATGCAGTCAATCAATCCATCTCTAACCTCTCCCCTCAAAGCTCATGTCGCCTTAGCTTTATAATGATACTGTGGGTTCAAAAAATACCCAGCTGCATGTATAGGGCAATGGAGTTGATTGTTCCATCCTTCATCAATGATTGCCCAAATGGGTCGATACTTAGCCACTTTATCCTTGTATGCCATCTTTATTTGCTCCTTTTTTTGATCCATAGCCTCATAAATGAAGCCCATAACCAATCTTTCCCCATCCACCAACCGCAACACCTTAACCAGTGGCTCAACAAGCTTCACAATCTCTGCTGCGTTTCTCTTAAATATTTCTTCATTAACTTTCTTTTTCAATTCTTTGCCTTCCAATTTGTGAGACCATTGGCTTTGATTCCATTCTTCACTGGGAAAAATGTTTTGCAAGTTTCTATGTTGTGAAAGCATAGATTGCAATGTCAAAAAATGAGTAGCAAATCTAGTGATGGCAGGCCTATATATCCCTGCCCCTGTGTGTTTCCTCATCAGGCTCAAAATCCATGAATGATTGTAGATAAATTTTGTTATGCTTTTGGCATGATCTACAATGTTTTTGACCCAATCTAATTTGCCAATATCCTCAAGCATGAGGTCTATGCAATGTGCAGCACATGGGGTCCAAAAGATGGTTCTGCGTTTTTCCTCTAATAGTTTACCAACAAGAACATAGTTAGAGGCATTATCTGTGATGACTTGAACAACATTAGGCACCCCCACCTCCTCAACAACCTCGTCCAATAGCTGAAACAACAATTGTCCATCTTTTACCTTATTAGATGCATCAACTGATTTTAGAAACATGGTTCCCTGTGGGCAGAAGATAAAAAAGTTTATGATGGTACGGTTTTTTTGATCAGTCCATCCATCTGACATGATGGTACATCCTGTTCTTGCCCATGAGTCTTTGAAATCTTTCAAATACTCATTAATGGAGGAAATTTCTTTCTACAAACGATACCCCCTTACCTCATGCATAGAAGGGCCTTTGAAGCCTTTTCCAGGAGCATGTATGGCATCAAACATAGGCTCATAATATGTTGAACGAGAAGCATTGAAGGAGATATCAGCATCATACCACCATCTAGCTATGTAATCACAAGCAGTCTCCCTCAATTCTTTCTTCTAATGGTCATCTAAAGTGGGCTGCATATGACTTCTATTAGTTTGAGGACCATGTGCATCTGATGGAGAGGAGGGAGTGAAATAACTTTTGATTTTCATATCACCTTTTTTCATTTTACCCTTTCCCTTTTTTTGAATAGACTCAAAAGAGGGAGGAACATATCGGAAGGGGTTGGATACATCAGTACAAGGGATAGAGGAAGAACCCTCAAAATCAAAATGGGGGTTGGTAGGCAGCAGTAGGCAGCGTTTTTTGTATATTCCTCTTCCTCCTAATTTCAGCCTACTCTTTTTGCCTAGCCTTATCTTCTTTAAAATTTTCAAAGTTGGCTAACAAATCCTTCCTAATCCCCCCAATTTTTGGTGAGGTACAAGGAGTAATTTGGCCTCTAATCCCTGCCAAGTGTTGTTTCAGCCTATTAATGCCCCCAAGACCTTCCTTAATTTTCCTATGGCAAAATTTGAAATGCATTTGACTATCAACCATTTCAACAGGTGCCATTTTTTGACTTGGAAATGAAAGCAAAAAATCTGATTAAAAAAAAAAAAGCCTCCAGGCACAATTTGCCTCCTCAAGGTTGCTCCAAGAAACCAACTCCTCAATGGCAAATGCTGCTCCAAATGGCTGCCCAAGAAGCTCCTCAATCTAGCTATAATGCTTGCCCAAGAAGCTCCTCACTCTAGCTACATTGCTTGCCCAAGACTCCTCACTGCCGCTCCAAAAACAAACTCAACAACTCCTCACAAACTCTCATTGAAATTCTCACTCAAATGTATGAGATGGCTGTGAGGAAATGAGAGAGGTTGGGTGGGTTAAATAGGGTTTAGGAGAGGGGAATGGACCCCAAAGACAAAATAGACAAAATACAATCCAGCTTGGAGTCCCCCAAAAGAACAATTTAAAACAAAATTCATTGTTTTATGGGTTTATGGGCCGCTGTTTCTAACTCGACCGAGTTAATGCGGACTTGGCCGAGCCGGTAGGGTTAATACCGAGTCGGTCGAGTTGTTAGACAACTCGGCCAACTCGGTATTAACCTGGTCAGTTGAACCATTTCCTAGGTCGGGTCAATGTTTGAGGGCTTGGCTCAGACCAACTCGGCCGAGTCGGTTCCGACCGGCCGATTTTGAAAACATTGGTGGCAAGTCTTTGTCCGGAGCATCCTGGGCATGGCGACTTTGCCAAACTAGGATGAGATGTGGAGCAAGAGGCGCTGAGGAGGGACTTGGTCAAGTGTAAACTTGACAGAAGCGGCAACAATGGGTCGAAGCCCAAGGAGGAGGATGAGAATGCAAACCTCACATCTAAGGGGCAACAGGAGCAGCGAAAGCGGAAGGAGGACGTTTGGAAGAATAAATGCTTCAGGTGTGGTGAAATGGGTCACTACGCAACATAGTTTCCTCTCAAAAAGAAGGACAAAGATGAGAAACATGATCTGAAAGTTGCAGCCGCGAAGATCGAGGAGGATGAGTATGCCATGACAGTCGAGATACCTCTAGGAGGGAGGTGGGCTAATTCAAAGTTGTAGTTCGAAAGAGCTACATATGGGTAGGATCCTTGAGGAGCCCACCTCTCGGATCAATTCCTTGCTACGAAGTGACAGTTGCTGTGGCTAGGAGCGCCAAAGACTGAGTAGAGTGGCAGCAATGCAGTTGGCACAAAGCAGAGGTCAGCAACAATGCAGAGGCTTTAGATGGTTAGCACAAAGACAAGCAATAGTGAGACTCCAACAGTAAGATGCATCATACTGAACATCAGTTTAGTAATTTGGGATGCTTTTCCGTTGCTGATACAGTAGCAACAACAGTTGGAAAAGGTTGTAGTGCAGATGCAGTTGGCAGTGCCAGCAGTAGCATGGATGTAGAATTGAGAGGGAGTTGTAGTACGGATGCAATGTTGACAGTGGCAGGGTCAGCAACAGTGTAGATGCAACATTTGTGTAGTAGTTGGTGAACAGGATGTCAAACATTAGCGTCGCAGAAGTAGAAGTTACATAACAAAGGGATGCTTCAGCAGGCTGCATTGCTAGAGCACATTTCTTGCTAAGAGGGAGTGTTGATTTTTGGTAGCATCGAATGTGCTCTAAGTCTCAAATTTTGCAGAGAGGCTTAGACACATGCATTCTCCAATACCCATAAATCATTTTGGGAAATTTCACTCGGAGACAATTTTATTAAAATGATTATTTATTTTTAATGGGACCCTAAGTCTAAACTTAGGAAATTAAAATAATTAATGGGTATTAATCTAAATTGTGGGTGAAACTTCTAGAAGAAGGCAGAGATCAAGTCAATATGATCCTAGCCATTGATTAGAATCTAATTTTGGCCGTTGATTGATCAATGAGAGGATTATAAGAGAAGGCTTGATGGGCACTTGAAGAACACACAGAAAGAGTTCAAAAGATCGAATTTCTAAAGCAAAGTAGCTGTCGGTGAAAAATTCGAAGTGAGCTCTTACAGTGAGGGGAAAAGATACTATTCGAAAGAGGGAAGTTTTCCTGGGCTGGAGAGTACAACGCAGAGATGGCAGAACGATGCCCATGCAGAGCTGACGCTGGCCCACACAATGGCAGTACAAAGCCTAGAGGGAGATTGAATACCTGTTGAGGAAATCCAGTTTCAAAAGCGGGGTGTGAGACCAAGAGGCTAGAAATCGAAGTTTCTGGGCAACGAAGGATATGGAGGAAGAGCAGGGTAGTCCCTAATAGAGGTGACACAAAAACTGTGTAGGGTTGACGCAGTTCTGTGTAGCGGCTGAGGTAGAAGCAACGCAAAGTCTCTTTTCAGCGAGATCAGGGTCAAATTCTTACAGTGACAGGGTGAGATCATCTCACTATTTGTTTTTTCTAGTTTCTCTTTGTATCAGATAACAGTGGGGTAGCCAACGAATTGTACTAAGAATTACTACTGCATAATAATAAAACCCTTAGTTGCATCATCGACTTTCCCACGTTAGGTATTTTTGAGGACGTTTGTCCAAAAATAACTATTTAGATGTGTGTGCTTATTATTTCTCTCCTGTGCTATATTTAGTTTCCGCAGTTTATTTTGGTGTAGGCTGCAGTATATGTATTTCAGTGTTTGCCATAGAAGACTGCAAATAACTTGTTTAATTAATTTAACAAGTAGTTGAAATATTATCAGTGTGCTGCAGTAGGAATCGGGAAACTGATTTTTCACACCATGTACCAGATGAGAAGCGTACCAAATTGGATTAGACTGCGAAGAAGGGGTTTCTAGTTGGGTATAGTGAAACCTCAAAGGCATACAGGTTCTATGTTCCTAGAAGTAGGAAGATCATAGTGAGACATGATGTGAAGTCCATGGAGGACAGAGCCTTCAAGAAGTCTCGTGAGATGCCAACAGGAGATTAGAGTGATCTAACAAAAGCTCCATTGGTCTAGCAGCAGGGGTAACCACAAGGGCATCCAATAGGATAGTCGCAGGGATATAATACAATGACCAATACTAGCATTTCCTTAGGTGTAGGGGATCCATTGAGTTCACAGCAAACGAAGCAACAGACGCAGAATGAGGAGGAGATGGTTGGGCCTCCCACCACTAGTGGTTGAACTAGCAGAGAAGTTCGTCAGACATTGAGAGATGCAAAAGAGTTCATTGGAACTCCTACGATGAACGCAGGGACATTTTTTGGAAGCGGGGACGCGGAAGTGTCATCTCCCAAAAATCTTGGAAGCGAAGCATCTACTATATATATATTTTATATTTTTTTTGCATTTATATTAAAAAAACATTAAAATACCAAATAAGTTGTAGAAGATATGGAAGCACGCATATTTTACTTAAATCAAGATAGATATGGCATCCATCGTACATTAATGATTAATTATTCGAGCATCAACCATTTAGATGCATTAACCATCTAGAATCTAGATTCTTCTCCTCTTGTCTAGCCTTTGCCTCTACCTCGATTGTCTAGGGATATCAATCAACATTGCCCAATTTTGATCAAACTACTTAATCCAAGCCTTAAATATGGTAGAAAAAGCTTAACATGCTTGATCGATGATTTTGACTTGATTGAAAGGTAATTTTTTGCTAAGGGCATGACAAAGGAGTTCAACAATTAACACCACCAACACTAGGGTACATATAGGGCTTCGTGCTCTTGATTAAATGTTAATCACATACCCTCATACATGATATAATCTAATGAGATGCCACAATCCCATTGATCTTGAATTCCTGAAAACTATTAATTTTACTGAATTTTGAATAAGATATGAAATTCTATTTTCTCCATATGAAGTCTAATGAGGCTGGAACTACTCTCATTTCATCGTAATGTTAAAAAATTAAGTAAAAGTGACATTCTCCTTTATTTTCTTTTACTTCAAGAATTTAACATTACCATGAAGGAGTGGCTAGGAAGCATCAAGGGAGCACTTTGGGAGTGTCCGAGAAGCCCCAACCCAACTTAAGTCAAAGAAAAAATAAAAAAGATATTTAGAACCCCGTGGAATCGTCGTCTCCCTTTGAATCCGCTTAGGATCCGTATGGATCCGTGCCCGATTTGTGGAGGATCTATTGTTGGATCTGCGGTTCAGAAATCTGGAACCATGGATCAGGCCAACACGGTTCCGAATTTCCAAGAACCGTCTTCGCCAGCCCGATTTGCGGTTCTGAAATTCCGAATGGCAGATTCGATGGCGGATCCCCCCACGGATCTATACGAGACACGATTCCTGGTTTGGATCCTTTGGGGGGGGGTTCATGCAACACTGTTCCAGCTTTCAGGAGGCCATAAAACATCAGGTGTGGATGGATGTCATGGTAGAGTACAATGCTATCATGACGAACGATGTTTGGGAGGTGGTGCCATGACTTAAGGACAGGTTAGTTGTAGATTCGCATTGGATATACAAGATCAAGTACATTGCAAATGGCAATGTGGAGAAGTACAAGGCTAGATTCGTGGCAAAGGGGTATGCACAAAAAGAAGGGATAGCCTATGAGTTATATCCCTAGCATTTCAGATGGGGTGGCAAATTCACTAGGTGGACGTCAAGACAACATTCTTGAACGAGGTGATAAAGGACGTTGTTTACACAGAGCAACCAGAGGGCTTCAAGACTCATGAAAGGCGCACACATGTGTGCAGGCTGGAGAAAGCTCTATACGGGCTCAAGCAGGTTCCCAGGGCATTGTATCGTCAGATTGACAACTACTTGCTGCAGAAGGGATTCGTCAAGAGTGACACAGATCCCAACCTTTACTATTTGATGGTAGAGGATGAGCCACTCATCCTAGTATTGTATGTGGATGATCTCTTTCGAACAGGGTCATCAAGTCTCATAGAGGACTGCAAGAGGAACCTGACAGCAAAGTTTGATATGAAGGATTTGGGGTTGATGCACTATTTCCTAGGATTGGAAGTGTGGCAGAAGGACGGGGAGATCTTCTTTGGTCAAGGGAGATATACTACAAATATTTTGAAGAGATTCAGAATGCAAGATTGTAGACCCATGTCTATGCCCATGATCACCAACTGGAAGAAGATAGACACATTAGATGACAAGGATGTTGACCCCACCTTCTATAGACAACTCATCGATTCTCTCATGTATGTGGTCAACACTAGGCCAGATATCTGCTTCGCGGTCAATACTCTTAGTCAGTTTATGGTGGAACCGAAGAGACTGCATTGGTCAGCAGCAAGGCACATTTTGAAGTAGGTGCGCGACACAATAGAGTATTGGTTGAAATATACTCGAGGGGACAACGTTAGACTATGTGGGTTCATAGATGCAGCTTGGGAAGGCAATTCAATGGACAGGAAAAGTATCTCTGGGTACCGCTTCAACATTTGATCATGGATGGTTTCTTTGTGCAGTAGAAAGCAGAAGTCGGTAGCACTGAGCTAGAGCATATGGTAGGTAGCACAACTACATGCGAAGCTATATGGCTTCGGAAGTTGCTGGTAAGCTTGTTCAGGGAGAGGATGCAGGTGACCAGTGTTTATTGCGATAATCAAAGTCGCATCAAGCTCTTTGAGAATCCAGTGTTTCATGACAAGTCGAAACACATAGATATTCGATGTCATTTCATCAAAGATTGTATGCAACATGGAGCTGTCCAACTACAGTGTGTTCCCATAGCAAAGCAAGTTGTAGATACACTAACGAAAGCTCTAGGGAGAGCGAAGTTCATCTATTTCAGAGAACAAATGGGTATAGTGGAGAACCCATTTCAGTAGCAACAACACAATATATTGAATGCTTCTTAGTTGTATTCGTTGTAGTAGCAGCAACAAAATTGAGAGGGAATTACAATGGTAGATGAACTTGAGTTAGCGCAGTAGTTGGTGGACAATGGTTGATAGCTACAGTTGTCAGACATCGATAGTGTGGTTGGAGGATGTTGCAGAGACAGGGTGCTATGACAGTTGTGTAGCACTAGTTGGACAGAACACCTTCCTCGCTAAGAGGGAGTGTTAGATTTTGTAGCATCGGATGGTGTTCTAGTCTCAAAACTTTGTGGAGAGGCTAAAGCATGAGTTCTCTAAAATCCATAAATCATTTTTGGAAATTGCACCGAGAGATGCCTCAATTAAATTAATTGACCATAATTAAAAAATTCCTAAGTTAGGAAAAACGGTTAATTAATAGTAATTAATTGAGAAAGGTGGGAATTCCCTAGAAACTCACACAGATCGACTTGGAGATGATCTCAACTGTCGATTAAGTTTAATCGTGGTCGTTGGAGTCCCAACTAGAGATTATAAGAAGAGGTCGATGGGTAGATGGAGGATAGACCAGTGTAGATACTCAATGGGTTGGGCAATTCAGTTTTCTAGTGCAGGTGATTTAGAAGGAGAAATCGATCCAGTAGATCGAGTAGCAGGTGGTAATGGGGTAGTAGAGCAGTATTCTGGAGGAAATTCCAGTTCTGAAGAGTCAGAAAGTGGAGGACGAAATTCATCTCTAGGACGCTGTGCAGGGGTAGCAAAGAGCCTCAATTGAGTAGTTCAATTTAGCTGAGGAGAAGCGACTTTTCAGTTCCAGAGGCTGGGAAGATTTGCCAAAGTACCAGAGAAGCAGTTTCCTAGTCAGCAACAAGCAGGATGACTTGATTTCTAGGAGTTCCGGGCTGAGCGTTTGGCACCCTGCGCAGAGCATGGTGGACGACTTACTTTTTAGAGGCAGTGAGGTGCTGAGATTGATTGGAGAGAGGGTAAAATTCCCCAATATATTTTTGCGAGTATCTCTCTTGGGTAGAATCACCAGTTTGGGGACATTTTATTGTACTTAGGAATTCTGTTGTTACATAATAATAAAAACCCTCACTACTGCACTGGTTTTCCCACATTGGGTTTTTCCAGGGACATTTGTCAAAAAATAATGGTGTCATAATTTGTGTGTGCTAGCATTTCTTAGTTTCCAACATTTTTATTTCTACAATGTTTATTTTATTTGTGAAGAAATTGCAGTGTGATTAATTCGATATTAATAAGAAAATTAATAAACTGAATAATCAGTTAGGAGAATTAATTTGAGTTGCTTCATTTCAAGGATTTTTCACAGAATGAGTTTGCCAAATAGGCTGAAGACTCTTCTGATATATACCCTTCTCAAGGGGTCGAATAGGCCTCTCCTAGGCCGACTTTCTCTGGTAAGGCCGACTTGGTCTTGGGAGACAATTGACTTTCTAGTATAAAAAATATTTCTTCTTTCTTGTTACAATTTGCCCAAGTGGGTCTTTTACATATGACAATGACTCTTTTGACTCATTAAAACCTAGGAACATGAAGAACATGCTTGACCTAGATAACAAAACAATTTGAGTATGAAAACCACGCTTGAAAATAATATTCTTTTTCTTCTTTTTGCTTTTGGTACAAGTACAAAGATGATTATGAAGACCGAACCTAGTTACTTTTCCAACACTCCCTCTTAACTAGGGAGGTATTCATAATGACTCAACATGTCTATCCCAAGTTTAAATATTCACATAAGAAGGGATCTGGATTGATAAGCATCAATGATGATAGTATCATCATAGCCAACATTATAACATTACCAAGGCCTTGACAGGTACACTCTATCTCTCCACAAGATCAAAGCACAATGCTGGCAGGCATTCCATGGGACACTGTACCGCCTCTTTGAGGTACATACTCCACCTTGGATACCTGGACCATTTTCCTCAAGGAAATGTTTGTCCACCGGACCAATCTTTATCCAAGTCCAAGTACTTGACTTAGGATCTCCATCCTAATCCATCACAATACATGACTCAAGAATGTCTATCCAAAATGCTTATCCAATCCACCAGTCTCCATATCCATGTCCATGTACTTAACGTAGGATATCAATCTGAATTTGTCACAGTACCTGACACAAGGGGAACCCAGGGTTGCCAGGGAGTGACTCCCCCCCGTACCCTCTCTCGGAGCGCGATCCCTTTGGGAGCGACCACTGGAGTGAAATTTCCCTATCATTTTTTGCAAAAACATTCCCAATGCAATTATTTTTCAAAGAAACAATAATTTTTGAGTGGGGCAGCTTAATGATCAAGCCTATGGCCCTAGTATTGATATGTGATTCATGGTAATGTTAAATTCTTAAAGTAAAAATGACATTCTTCTTAATCTTCATTTTCATCCTTTTACTTAAATTTTAAACCTTACCATGAAATGACTTGAGATGTTTGAGAGTGGTTTTGACCTCATTGGATTTCAAATGGAGAAAGTAGAATTTTAGATCTCATTCAAATCCAGCAGACTTATCAGTTTTTCAGGATTTCATGATTGGGGGATTGCAATGTTTCCATTGGATTTTGTCATGTATTAGGGTATGTAACTCGTATTTAATCAAGAGCACCAATCCCTCTATGTACCTTGATGTTAGTGACATTGGTTGTTGAACTCCTCTATCATGACCTTACTAAAAATGTACAAACAAAATCTTGACTTGACATGCTATGTTTTTTCTATTTTATTTTAATGCTTATAAGGGTGATATTAATGACAAATATCCTGATTTTCTAACAAGACTAAAAAATTAGACATTTTCATGGCGACAAGACTCAAGAACCCCAAGCACTAGCAATAGATAATAGATTTACTTGTCTTTTCTAGTTTCCAGTAGTTTTTATCACTGTTGACTCTTTCTTATTTATTATGATATTTTTCATAAACAATATATGACAATTTAACTTTGAAGTTTCAAGGTGGCAATTATAACTCATTGGTAATGAATTATGAAAATGATGCTTTGTGAAAGTTGAAGGTTGTTTCATTTCATTTCATTTTATAACATTTCATTTCATGTTAGAATTTTTATATAATTTAGGTGATCAATGATGATAAATGTTATGTATTGAATTTTGAAAGCTTGAAACATTAATATTGATGAATCATGAGACTCGATATGTTATATGTTACTAACTTGTGGACGTGGTTGATGAAGATTAAGATTATAACTTCTAGATGATTGATGTTATATGGTTCAATCTATGTTTTTATGTTTTTTATATCTAATTCATCATTCTACATGCTTTTGTTGACATATATAAATATAAAAATATATATTATGTTATAAAAATATATATATTATTATATTATGTTATATAAAAATTCGCTCCCGAACTTGGAGTTTTTGAAAATGTTGCTCCCTGCTCCCACTCCTGCTCCCAAGTAACCTTGGACCAACATTGTTCTTCCTTTTAGCATGAGCGGAGAAAGCGACGGGATTATTTTCATTTGAGGGCTTATCTATTTCCATCATCCTTATTTCTTTTCGAGTGCATCTAGCCAATAATTCATCAAAACCCAGAATCTTGTCATTGTTGAGGATGGTGGTGTTAAACACATCCCATTCTCTTGTAAGACCTCCAAGTGAAACAAGAGTGAGCTCCTTGTCACCAACAACTTCTCCAATAAATAGGAGATCATTTTTTATTTCGGTAATCCTCATGAAGTAGGATTGAATGGACTCTCCTCTATCTATCTTGATGTCTTTCAACTTGTTCTTGAGAAAGAGGACTTGATTTGTATTGTTTACTTTGACCATCCCAACCAACTTGTCATACATCTCCTTAGATGTTTCCAGATTAGAAATATATGCAACCAAAGGCTTGTGAATGGAATCTACAATAATTTTCTTAGCTTTGACCTCACCTTTCTTGTACTTTGTTTTAGCAGTAGCCAGTGCATTTGAAGGAGATTCCACCACTCTTCCTTTTACATAGTCCATAGCATCATTCTCTTCTAAAGTCAAATCCAAAGACATCTTCCATGCATAATAGTTGGATTTGTCCTTAAGCTTGTCCTTGGATTTGAAGTATGATGTAGTCGTCATTGAAGCTAGTCGAACAACTTTCCTTAGTGATTGCTTTTCTCACTCTTGCTTGGGCTTTGTCTTTACTTGAGATCTGATACCATGTTAATTTTAGATAACAATGGTATGTTCTATATACTTAGCACAATTTACTTCAATGTTCCTTTAGCAACCTTAATAACAATTTCCAATTATTTCCAGTAGCAATCACATTGACAGTAGATGCAAATAGAACATAAAACAAATGCAGAAGACAAGCCAAGAGAAGAGGACACCAGGAAAAACCCCAATGTGGGGAAAACCCTTTGATCAATTATTATTATTATTATTATTATTCAATAGTTCAACAGTGAGAGAAAGTACAAAAGTCAAATTCACTAGCCCAATACAAAGTCAAATCAGCCCTATCAAATTCTGTAGTGAAACTTCAACCCTAACCAGAAAGTCAACTTTAGTCAAAACAACAGTGAAACACCTCCTTTGAAGCTCAATCAAAGGAAGTCTAATTCAGCCTCCAACAGTGGTCAAAGTTAAGCCAAAATAGTCACAAAACTCTGGTCAAACTCGGTCAATCTATTGTCAACGCAGGCCAAACAACTCCAAAATCCTCTATTTATGTGCCAGTCAATGCGGCCTAAAGAAACCAAATTTTTTTCTCAAAACCGCAGCCCAAGCACGTCAAAATCTCCTCAGTCAACGGTTATCCTTAAGTCTGAAATTCGGCCTGTAATTTTTTGCTCAGAAAATCGTCCTCCTTGCCACATGTGAGAGAGAGAGAGAGAGGCTTCCCCAAGTTGTACGAACCAATCCGATGAGGAGAGAGAGAAGAATTTGTGAGTGAATGATGTCCAAATGAAGTGTGAGGTCTCTTCTATTTATACACTTCATTGTGAGTGAAGAGACACATCCATTTGGCTTCTTGTGCCTACATTAAGTGGAGGCCGACTTGAACAATTTGCAAATGTGTGGCCATAAATTCAAAATCTCACTTCTGCTTGTCCGAATGAAATGATCTTTATATCAATCTTGGACCTCTCGAAAAGAGGAATCCAATGCAATCATCATCTCCATCAAATGAGTTGTCTGAAGGTGGAATTTGGCCCTAGTTGCCAATTTTAACAATCCATTAGAAATCAACATCTACACTAAAATCAATGCATCTAGTGCAAGCAATCAAATATAATTAGAAATCAACATCTACACTGAAATCAATGCATCTAGTGCAAGCAATCAAATAGTATTAGAATTCAACACCGACATTGAAACTAATGCATCTAGTGCAAGCAATCAAATAGGATTAGAAATCAACATATTGTCTCTCTATCTCGCCCCCAAACATACACACATTCTCTCCATCTCTCCCTTGTCACTCCTCTCTCTCTCTCTCTCTCCAATTTTCACTCAATATGTCTTTCTTCTTCCCTACATCTCACCCCTTCCAACTCCATCTGTTTGTCCCTCCCTCTCTCCTCCTCTCTCTCAAGTCCTCTCTCTCATCCTTCCTTTCTCTCCCTTTCTCCCCTATCTCTCTCTCTCTCTCTCTCTTTGCCCTTCAACCCTGTCACTATCTCCTTCTCCCTCTCCCTCTTCCCCCCTTCATCTTTGTGTCTCCCTCTCTCTCTCTCTTACCCTTTTGTCTCTCTCTCACTCCTCTCCTCTCTCTCTTCATTCCTCCTCTCCCTTCTCCTTTAGTTTATCTCCTTCAGTGCAAACAATCAAATAGGATTAGAAATTACCATCTACATTGGATTCAATGCATCTAATGCAAAAAGTCTTCTTTCCTCTCTTCGACCTCTACCTATATCTATATCTCCCTCCATCTCTCCTTTGTCTCTCTATCTGCCCCCAAACACACACACACTCTCCATGTCTATCTCTCTGTCTCTCTATCTCTCTCTTCTTCCCTCTCTTCACTTTCCATTGATATCTCTATCTCCCTTTGTCTCTCCCCCTCATCTCTCTCTCTCTTCGCCTTCCAACTCTGTCACTGTCTCCCTCCCTCTCTCCAACTCTCCTTCTTTGCCTCTCTATCTCATCTGCAAACATACACACTCTCTCCTCATCTCTCCTTTGTCACTCCTGTCAGGCCAGGAGTAACTCCAGAAAAACTGATTCGTTTATTCCATTAGGTAGCTATTTGTTATATACATGAATGTGACCGCTCAGTTCATCTTCTTGATGACTGTTCACATTCAAATTCTCCCAATCGCAGAGGATTAGGTGTCAACATTCCCCCCCTTAATCTGAAGGATGTTGGTGAGTCCAAGCATCGTTCTGAATCTTTCAAGCTTTTCTCTTCCAAGCGCTTTGGTGAAGATGTTTGCAATTTTCTCATTTGTGGAACAATGATGGAGATGGATTGTTTTGGCCTCAACATGATGTCAGATCAAATGATATTTAGTATTGAT
>APFE031532103.1:275030-298061 GCA_000404065.3 Pinus taeda
CTCATTGAAGATGAGGGTGTGTTGTATCATCCGGGACCAGTCAGGATAGTTCTCCTTGCCAGTGAGAACTATTCCTATGATAGAGATGATTGAATGCATTCTGTAAAAAATTACTTATGTTGATATAAAAAAAAACTTTTGCTGATAGACTAATACTTCTGATGGCAAAAGAAACTTGCTCTTGTGGAGAAAAAACTTCTGCTGTTAAAAAAACAGTGAGATTCTGATGGCAAAAAAAACTTGCTCTCGTGGAGAAAAAAACTTATGTTGCTAAAAAAACAGTGAGATTTCCCACTAACGAACTTGATTAGTTTGGTCGACCATACGAAGCTTGCAGGTTTGGTGGCACTGCATAAGTTTCCATGCATTGCTATGTTCTATACTTATAAAATTGTAAACCCAAGGAGCAACAAAATGTGTCCATTCCACTACATGGGCGCCATTAACAAAATGTTCGAATCGTCTTTATTTGGCCGGGGCACAGGTCGTCGAAAATGTGCTAGCCGATATGGTGAAGCAAAGTCAAATTCCTCAAGACGAGAGAATACGTAAAGTCCTTAATGGCTTCAACTATTATAAAACCCGAAAACTACAAAGGCTTCGCAAGGGCCTCGTCTACTGGTGTGTCTTATTACTTACATTGTGAAAAGGCTCCAAGATCAGGACCAGGGATATTATAGCTATAATGCAGGGAGCTCAGATATTGCTCGAGGAGCAACAATGATATATATATACCAGCGTGTTATACCAAACCACACCAGCGTATTAGTGGAAAGTTCAACGAGCAACAATGTTACATATACCGGGGCAGACAACGTTATATATACCAGCACCGTTAATACATTTAATACACCAGCAATCGCAGTTTCAGAACATACAAACAGTGTTATACAACTCAGCGTTAATCAGACCAGCGTTCAATACAAGTTCACAATTGCAAAGCTTTACCAACGAACGCCATTACAAGGCTTTATCCAACGGACCAGCGTTCAGAAAAAAGATTGACAGCAGCGTACAACAAAGATGCATTCACCAAAAAATGAAAACGCAGATACAACAGCGTACAGCAAAGATGCATTCACCAAAAAAATGAAAACGCAGATACAACAGCTTTTCAAAAAATCAAGGGTTTCAATGTCATAAGGCAGCGTTCAATAAGCAGCCTCATCAAACGTTCACCATGTCAGGCAGAAAGCAGTGGATAGAGAGCAGAAGGCAGTGGACAGAGGACAGAGGAGTTACAAGGCACACTAAAAAAAGAACCTGGGACCTGTGCTCTGATACCATGTCAGGCCAAGAGTAACTCCAGAAAAACTGATTCGTTTCCATTAGGTAGATATTTGTTATATACATGAATGTGACCACTCAATTCATCTTCTTGATGACTGTTCACATTCAAATTCTCCCAATCGCAGAGGATTAGGTGTCAACAACTCCTCTCACTCTCTCCACTTTTTTGTCTCTATGTCTTTCTTCTTCCCTCCCTCTCTCCTCTTCCAACTCCATCTCTCTATCCCTCCCTCTCTCATCCTTCCTCTTTCTACCTTTCTCTCCTACCTCTCTCTCTCTCCCTTTCTCTCACTCCCTCCAAAATAGTTCTAGATTTTGTATAGATTTATGGAATTTGAATTGCAAAAGAAGTTTGTTGGGCATTACGACCATCTCCTCACATTAAATCTAAGAACTTATTGGATGCCTTTGGAGCAATTTTCACTGGCTTTGACATGCACATCAATCAAGGAGAGTTACTTCAAGAGCTTTCTACAAATTTGTTTAGATAGAAGGATAGAGCATACCGCTTTTGTGCATGACTCCATGTTCTTATTACCATTGTTGTTGCATATATTTTGAATCTCTGATACAGCAAGATACATATGAGCAGCTTGCATTTTATTAAGACGGCAGTTGGATATATTTCATCATAAAGGGAACTTGGAGTACATGTTAATTCTCTCTTGTAATGATGTTTCTAAATTTTATGGGCTCAGAGAACACCATGGTATCTATAGATTTAGACTGGTAGGGGTAAGATTTCTAAATGCATGGGAGCATGATGTGCTTGTTCTTGGTATCCAAATAGGAATTTTTTTTTAATACCTTGAAAAAACTTGTGATTTGATGTTGTTTTGAGAAATTATACAAGTGCCACATGTTTAAAATTGTTAACACTTACATTTCTGTCTATGCTATGTGTGCTTACATTTCAGGCTGACCGATCAGGAACAATTGTTGAAATTCTTGTTGAGGACGGCAAGCCAGTTGCTGTTGACATGGTAAGTCTATTTTCTGAAAGTGGTACCTTGTTATTTTGTCTCATCTTGATTTTGCGGAGAGCTTCACAGTTTTAGTTTCGAGTACTTTTTCTTAATTCATTCGAGTTTAGAGAGTATTTTGTTCTCACTATTTCTGATCATTCTCTAATAGCCCATATGTTTTTCGGCAGCCTCTCTTCGTGATCAAGACATGAATCTGGAGACTTTGAACATCAAAGTTGCAGGTAGACAAAATGTCATGTGGATATCTGGTTTGCTCCTTTCTTATAAAGGGGTTATAAGGTGCAGCATGCCTGGATAATGTGTTTTACACATTGGATTAGTTGGCTTGATATATAACATGGGAAGCTGTGTACCAGATTCTTTTTGTATGGTTTTGCATCTACAATTTTCAGTGCCCAGTCTGAAATTATAGTAAAGGCCTACAAATTGAAAGAACTCTTTTTGTTTTACTTTAGGGACGTAATAGTTCAATTGATTTTTATTTTTCCCCATATTAGGGTTGTGTCTGTAGACAAGAAAAGTAGGTCATATATTTTGATTTCTCAATTGCCTGTACTTTGGTCTTAGTTTTTTCTTTCCCAAAGACACTGAATTCTTTTATTTATGTTCTATTTATTTTAGCAATTTTTTCTGACAGGAGCAATAAACGTGCAAGTTTTATGCATCTTGAGAAGTTGCTGCTATTTACTAGCATAGTGGTTTTGTAGAATTTTGTTTTTTTTTTTTTCTACTGCTTGCATTGAAACTTCCGTGCGGAGGAAAGTCTTGTTCATGAATAGAAAGTAGAGATAAAGATCCAGGGAGTAATATCATGGAATCATCTTGTGTTATGGTTTGTCATCTAAGTCAATCTTGTGATGTTTTGGAATTGTTTTTATGATTATAAAGCATCTCTCTCTAATAAGTGAGAATCAATCAATCAATTGAAACCTTTCTCATTCCCAAAAAGAAATTATCTATTGTGTCAAATATTATCATAAACTCGCCCTAGTTCTGCTTGTGCTTAGCAAATATTAAGCAACATTGTTAAGGGAAGACATTTATAACCTGCTTCTTGGCCAAGCACACCATATTTGGAGTGGCTGTGGAGTACTTGTTCACCAGAACTTTAAATTGAAAGGCATCTACTACGTCAAACCAATAGTTTTCCAAGGAGATACTGTTTCGAACTCTTGCATTCAACGAAATTCAGGCACATTCCTTGTAAATGTCCTCTTGTTACTATCTACATTGTTTCTATGCAAGATAGTGTCCCAAACAGTATTAACATCTTGTAAAGAGGTCGCAATTTACTCTGAAAACTGCTGCCTTGCTTAATTGATAAAAAACTATCTAGTTAACTCTGTGGCATTAAAATGCGAGTGAATGGTTATGATAATTTATTTAGAGCGTTGCGAAAATTCCATATAAAATAACTAAGTGCACAAGCATTGTAAAGATTCATGCCTCTACAAGAAAAATCTGGTTCAAGTATGCGTTTCTTTTTCACATCGACGATGTAATCACATATTTAAGAAAGGAATGTGATTTAAACAAAAAAAATGCACATGATTATATCAAAATCTGAATTCATTTGTTAGAGAGATGTGTAAACTAGATGTATGGTGGATGAAGCTAGATGGCATGAAAAAGCAATTGTATAAGTCTCTTAAGTCTGATAAATCAATGCCTCATTGACAAGAATAGTGTGTTAGTGGAGCAAGATACATCATGGAGATCCCAGCCATTGCAATGAAGTGCAAAGGTAGAAGTTACTGATTCCATTCATTGATTTATTGGTGAGCACTAATTAAGAGAATGAATCTACAAAATCATTGATATCATTTGTTTACATTTATATATTTTGGCTTGCATTATAGAAGGATATCTTGAACCAGATGTAATTGAAAGCTTTCAAGATTCTGTCCATATAAGGACCAAATAAGGACTTGCGCAGCCATGAAAAGTGAAATGCAAGTGGCTTTTGTGGTAAACAAGAGATAGTAAAGCATATTTTGGAGACTAAGGTTGTGAAGGTTGGATGGTGAAGAATGGCCTAAGGCAAAATTTTGTCATATATTGTGCATGCCTTTATATATAGCAATGTTATCACCTTTGGTGATTGTGATTCTTTGGTTCAAAACTATTTGTTAGTGTTGGGATCACGATTGCCATTACACCAAAACCCGCAGGTGTTAGTAAACGGACACATCGCCAGAGTTAACGGATCCTCAAGAGGCGGTTAGTCCATGTCACGAAACACACGGCGAGTGCTGGATTATCCAATGCCCAACAATCTCCCCCCCAGCCCGAGCCGGGTGTGATTCGAACTCGAGACCTTTGGCTCTGATACCACTTGTTGGGATCACGATTGCCATTACACCAAAACCCGCAGGTGTTAGTAAACAGACGCATCGCCAGAGTTAACAGATCCTCAAGAGGCGGTTAGTCCATGTCACGAAACACACGGGGAGTGCTGGATTATCCAATGCCCAACAGTTAGGAGTTTGGTAGTGTGATTGGGTAGCTTGTTTGAATGTGCTTTGGAAAATAAGAGGCAATAATGTATTTTTAAGATTTCAATTTTGTACATATAATTTGAGATATATTATTTAAATAATTATCCTTTTCGCTTTTGGATAAGCTTTAAAGTTATCCGTCCTGCTTTTGCTCAAGTTTTAAAGAGCTATGTCTTGATTTTGGGTAAGTTGTAAAGAGTTATGCTTCTTGCTTTTGGGTAAGTTTACCTTTCAAGTTTTAAAGAGTTATGCGTTTGTTTTGGTAAGTTGTACAGAGTTATGCTTCTTGCTTTTGGGTAAGATTACTATTTTTTGAAATGATGCAACTCACTTGAATTCAAAGTATTGTTATCCATTCCTTGTTTTTTACTATACTAAGTTTAGAATTTAAAGGAATAAAATAAATCTCATATGCTATATTGCTGATAAATGATTAATATTTTTTAATTGAAAGGTTTAATGACTTTTTATTTTGTAGGGAGAGTTCAACATGTGTTGACCATGCTTATGTAGTAAAATTCTTTGGATGTGGGATTGTAGCAATTGAAGATCATTTATCAATTTATTGAAGATGAAGTTATTGAAGTTGTTTTTAATAAGTAATCTTTATGCAATAATTATTTTTGATTTGTATAAAGACTTTTGTCGGTGAGGTGGCATTAACTTATTCCAACCACCATGTGAATATTATTTGTCTTTGGCTTTATAGGGTTTTATCCTTCTTATTTGTGATTGAATAAGCATTTCAATTCAGTTTGTTTACTCACTTTGCATTTTGTATCTTCGATCTATTGGGAGAGATGATATTGAAGACTTTCTCTATTAGAAAAGTCGTTTGTACATCTTGAACTCGTTCGGTGAGGAGAGATGATGTTGAAGATTTCTTTTATTGGAATAATTGATGTTGGAGATTTCCTTTTATGAACATGGAAATTCCTTCTTGTAAATGGAAGGGGAAAAATTTGTTTATGAAAAACAAATATGGTTTGATGTTAATAAACATATTTTTGGTACATTAGTTTACCTGGTCAATTGAAAGATAATGAAGAGAAATTTTATGTTACAATCATCTAAATCAAGTTTGCTTTAAGGGTTGATTTTTGTAGCATCGGATGTGCTCTTGCCTCGAGATTTTGTAAAGAGGCTAAAACACATGCATTCTCCAATACCCAAAAGTCACTAGGAAAAACTTCACTTAGAGACGGTTTAATTGAAATAATAATTTTTTTAAAAATGGTTCCTTAAGTCTAAACTTAGGAAATGTGGTTAATTAAAGGGTATTAATTAAATGAGGTGCAAGTCTTCTAGAAAAAGATGAGGATCAACTTTTAGTTAATCTTAACCCTTGATTATGTTTTAATCTTGGTTGTTGGAGCTCCAACGAGAGATTATAAGGAGTTCAATGGGCATTTGGAGAACATATCGAATGAGAGATCAGAGATCGAATTTCTCAAGAGTAGCAGTGTTGAGTTGCCGGAGTGAGATCAAGTGATCTCGCTGTGAGGGGCAGAGATAGTAGTTTTGTTAGGTCTCTATAATACTAGTGTGTTCCCTTATTGTTATTAGTGTAGCCCCCTTATTGTTATTGTTATGCTCCACTATTGTTGTGTTGTCTCCGATTATATTGTGACCCCTTAGACTCTATATATAGAAAAGAGGTTTTGTCATTTGAATCATCCAATAATTGTTCATTTGTGTAATGTAAAGGAGGTTGCCCAATCGGAGAGGCTGATTTTGAAGTCATTGATCTATCTTTTCTTCTGTTTTGTGAGTTGGTTGCATAACATTTGGTATCAGAGCTTTGGATTATAGGGTTTTGTTGCTTCAAATAGGTCATTGAGGCATTTTCGCTATAGTTTTTTTTTGAAATGATCTACGAAGTTGAAAAGAAAAACCCATTTGAGACGACATCTTGAAGAACTTTGTGTCTGAATTTCACATCGGTTCTTGCAAAATTTTCAGAGATATGAATTGAGGAAGTTAGGGTTTTCGCAAGCTCTTGAATTCCATCCCAAACAGGTGACCTTGGGAAAATCGTCATAACTTTCTTTTTGAGCACCAGATTCAAGTTTCGTAAAAAGATATAGAAAAAGGACAGACCGTAGTTTGTTGGGTATCATTTTTAGGGTCGAAGGTCGTAACAGTGACACATGGCACTTCGTATAAGTTTGCTTTACTGAACCATTGTATAATCAAGTCATTGTGGGAGATTGGAAAAACTCTTTCTTGGAAAATCCAATGTTGATCAGACTTGTGGGGTTGGAAAGAGGACTCAGAAGTCTACGACAGGACAAAATTTCAAACCTTGGAGATTCGAAATTTCAGAGATACATCAGATTCAAAATCGAGCTCCTACAAAGCAAAAATAAATAAAAGGTGTGTAGTTTTTTTTTGTTAAATTTGCACAAGTTTTGTTTGAAAAATTAGTTTGAAGTGATTCAAAGGGAATAGTGAAGCATAATTATCATTAATTGATGCCCCGAAGAAAGAAAATGGAAACACTTAGTAAGCAACCCGAAAACTCTTCTATGACTCATGAAGAAGAGGAAGAAATGCAACATGATATATTAAAATTAGGAGACCAAGTGCAACAAATTTCACTCTCACAAAAAGTAACAGAAGCTAAGATGGATGGTTTGAAGTATGACATGGAAGCTAAGATTGGTGGTTTGAAGAATGACATCAATGAATCAAAAGACAACATTGAAGATTTGAAGAAAGACATGGAAGGTTTAAAGAGAGGTTTGACAAAGTTGCTACACGAAATGCTTTATAATGGTGAAAAAGTAGTAGAGAAAACTCATGATGGGAATAAAATAAATTTAATCATGATTTCATAGACTTTAATATTGGATTGAAGACCCACCATATTCCAAAGATCTATATGAGGAAGTTTGATGGCAATGATCTTGTAATATGGATACTACAGATGGAGCAATATTTTGATCTCCATAATGTGCAAAAGACACAAGGTACGCATTGCAACTTTATATTTAGAACCCAATTAGTTTGTATGGTATTAGTGGCTTTACTCTCGTAAACAAATTGTTATTTGGTCAATTTTTACGGAGGAAATGATAGCACATTATGAGGATACAAAAAGCAACACTTTTTTTAGTCAATTGATAAATCTCAAACAAAATGGTTCAATAGTGAAGCACATTGAGGATTTCCAAAAGTTGAATATACAAGGGTAAATAATATTCTAGAGGAGCATACAAACTCTAAAGGATAACATCCAACATGAGGTTCGCCTTTGAGAACTTGATTCATTAGAAAAAGCATTTAGATGACAAGAAAAATTGAAAGCAAAATTATGGCAACAAGGAAGCCTACCACTTACAACTATAAATATGAAAGTGTGGTTGCTTCTAGCCTTCCACAACCTACAAGGTTACACCACAACAATTGGATGAAAAAAGAGCAAAACGGCTTTGTTACAGTTGTGATAACAAGTACACTAAAGGTCATAAGTGTGCTGAAAATAAATGATTATACATCAATTGTGAAGAGGAGGAAGAAAATGAACAAGAAACGTCAAAAGAAGAAGATATACACTGGGAACCAACCCCAGAGAAGAAAGAAATGAATTCGACCATATCTTGTAATGCATTGGTAGGAATTACCACTCTTTAAACTCTCAAGATAGGAGGACATATCAATAAGAAAAAGGTAATAGTGTTGATTGATTCGAGTAGTACCCATAATTTTATTCATTGTAAGATAGCCAAGGAATTAAATTGTTTCCTATATCCAGCGCCAATGTCAAGTGACGGTTGCAAATGGAGGAACTATTAATTGTTTGGGAAAGTGCCATAATATCAAGCTATCCGTGGGAGAATGTGTATTGAATGGTCCAATGTTTTCCATTCCAATGGGTGGTGTTGATGTTGTACTAGGAGTCCAATGGTTACAATCTTTGGGTATGATAGCTTTTAATTTTCAAGAATTTTTCTTGAGTTTTTATTTGGGAAGGAAAGGAATTTGAATTAAGGGTTATTGCAGGGAAACCAAGAAAAATAATGAATTATAATAGCATGACAAAGCTTCTAAAGGAAGAACAACAGAGCGTAATTGCACAATTATATTCACTTGAGGCTCAAACATCGAAATCATCTAAAACCTCCAAAAAGTCTTGGACAATCATTCCAAGGTATTTGAGACTCCCAAAGGCCTCCCACCTATTCATGATCATGATCATGTTATTCATTTGATTCTAGGAAATATTCCTCCAAACATCAGACCTTGCAGATATCCCTATGCCCAAAAGAGTGAAATTGAATGTATGGTTGCAGAAATGCTAGAGGTTGGTATAATTCAACCTAGTCAAAGTTCATTCTCTGCTCCAGTAGTATTGGTGCACAAGAAGGATGGATCATGGCATATGTGTCTAGATTATAGCTAGCTCAATAAGCTCACTATTAAAGATACATTTCCCATTCATATCATTGATGAATTACATAGAGCAATTTACTTCACCAAGTTGGATCTTCGTTCAGGATATCATCAACTAAGAATGAACACTGAAGATGTTCCGAAAACAACATTTAAAACTCATTAGTGTCATTATGAATTTTTGGTCATGCCTTTTGGCCTTACCAATGCACTTTCTACATTTCAAGGTTTGATGAATTCAATTTTCAAACCCTTTCTTAGACAATTTGTGTTAGTATTTTTTAATGATATACTAATCTACAACAAGTCTTGGAAGGATCATGTTCAACATGTGGACAAGGTGCTCAAGCTATTGGAGGAGAAACAATTATATGCAAACCCTCTAAATGTTTCTTTGGAGTACAAGAGGTGGAATATCTAGGTCATATTGTATCTCATGAGGGTGTTAAGGTAGACCCTAACAAAATTAAAGTCATTAAGGAAGGGAAAATACACACATCCATAAAGCATCTGCAAGGATTTCTCAGGTTGTCAAGGTATTATCACAAGTTTGTTAAGAATTATGAGAGAATAACAACACCTCTAACAACATTACTGAAGAAATATGCATTTTCTTGGACTCCAGAAGCAACTAAGGTCTTTGAGCATCTTGAAGAGACAATGTACCCAACACAGGTCTTAGATATGCTAGACTTCACAAAAACTTTTATTGTGGAATGTGATGCCTTAAGCAATGGAACTGGTGTTGCTTTAATGCAAGAAGGAAGACCCATTGCTTTTGAAAGTCGTCCAATCAAAGGAAAGTATTTACACAAAGTTATTTATGAGAAAGAAATGTTGGCAATACTACATGCACTTAAAAAATGACGACTTTACCTAATGGGAAGGCACTTCAAGGTAAAAACATATCATGATAGTCTTAAATACTTTTTAGAACAAAGATTATCTTCAGAAGAGCAACAAAAGTGGGTCACAAAGATGTTGGGTTATGATTTTGAAACTATCTATAAAAAAGGGAAGCAAAATGTTGTTGCAGATGCACTTTCAAGAAAGGATGAGGATGTGGAAGCATTGCTTTGTTTCATTTCTATTATCCAACTAGATTGAATAACTAAAGCAAGGGATGAATGAAGAATGACGAAGTTGTGGGCACTCATTTAAAAGTTGCAGCAAGATCCTTATGCATATGAGACATTCAGTTAGAATAATGATTTATTATGGTACAAAGATCGCTCGTAATTTTGTAAGAATTCTCAACTCAAACAAAAGATTCTTCGGGAATTACACGCTTCTCCCTTAGGAGGGCACTCAAGATTAATAAAAACTTACAACATGGTTAAAAATGATTTTTTTTGGGATGGCTGTAAATCTGATATTCAAAAGTTTGTGGTAGAATGTTTGGTTTGCCAACAAAATAAAGTTGAGACAATTAAGACCCCGGGTCTGTTACAACCTTTATCCATTCCAAGTCAATTTTGGGAGGAGGTTCCAATGGATTTTATCACCGGGTTATCCAACTCGAAATGAAAGAGTGTCATCATGGTGGTAGTTGTTAGATTTACCAAGTATGTCCACTTTTGTGCATTATCTCATCCATTTAAATCTATTACAATTGCTACTGCATTTATGGAAACAATTCAAAAGCTACATGGAAACCCAAAGATTATTGTAAGCGACAAAGATCCTATTTTCACAAGAAATTTTTGGATGAAATTATTCTCTTGTCTGGGTACTCAATTAGCTCATAGCTCATCTTATCATCCTCAATCAGATGGGAAAATTGAGATAGTGAACAAATGTTTGGAAGGATATCTTTTTGCTTTTGTATCTGATAAACAGACGCAATGGGTCAAGTGGTTACCTCTAGCTGATTGGTGGTATAACACTTCCATACTGCAGCGAAATGACCCCATTTATGGCACTTTATGGATATCATCCACTGTCCATCACATCATCTTTACGAGAAATTTTTAAGGTTCAAGTAGTGGAAGATCATATCGATCATCAACAACATGATCTCCAACTCTTAATAGATAACCTCACTTTGGCGCAGAATAGAATGAAATAATAGGTTGATCAACATTGTAGTGAAATAAGTTTTGATGTAGGCGACTGGGTATTTTTACGGCTACAACCATACAAACAAATGTCCCTCAAGCAAGCTAAGAAGGATAATGAATTATCACCAAAGTATTATGGTCCTCACAAGTTGTTGCAAAAGATTGGTACTATGGCATACAAATTGGAGCTTCCTACATCTTCGCGAGTGCACCTAGTTTTCCATGTTTCATGCTTAAATAAGGTTATAGGTGACAAGCTCCCAGTTCAAACAATATTTCCAGAACTTGATGTGGAAGGAAACATCATATTGGAACTTGAAGCAGTCACAGAAAAAAGAACTCGGCAGCTATGAAATTGATCAATTTCAGAGTATTTGATCAAGTGGAAGAACTTACCCGCATAAGATTCCACATGGGAGGATGAGAATTTTATACAGAAGCATCCATAACTACTCAAGTGTTGAGGACAACATTTTTTTTGAAGGAGAAGGGCATGTTAGGTCCCTATAATACAAGTGTATTCCCTCATTGTTATTAGTGTAGCCCCCTTATTGTTATTGTTGTGCTTTATAGAAGCCCATTATTGTTATTGTTGTGCCCTTACATTATTATTGTTATGTCGACTCTGATTATATTGTGACCCCTTAAACTCCTATTGATCCAAATGGATCTGAGAATGCTCCTTAAGTCTTAATAAACTCTTTAAAAATCGTGCCAAAGATCAAAATCTTTTAAAAATATCAAAGTATTCGAAAGAGGAACACCCTTAGCATGGCAGAGGAACACTATCGGGAGGCCCAAAACCCGTGAAAACAGAGAAAATGGAGCTATTGGAGGCAGAACAACAAAATACATAGTAGCCATCGGATCTGGCCAATCAACGATCCAGATCCGATTGATGGATCGCTATCGGCGGTGGCTATTGCTGCTTATCGGCGGAACCCACTTAAGAATTGCGATGGCGAGCAACGATATCGGCGCTTAACACATATATATGGCGACGACGATTGGCAGAGTTAATATGGATTGTCAATCAAGCGCGCAGATCGACGGCCCATATTACATCGCAGGATTGCTATCGGGGGATTACAAGAGCGGTTATAATGGCCCGACAATATTGCGATATCGCAATCGGAGCGACCCGATGAACCGAACTTGATGGGAAATTAGGTGATAACATATATATTTTGAAGTCCGGTATGCGGGATTTTACAGTGTTTTTATATGTTTTCGTAGTTTCATTTGTCAAACGAAAAGCGAAGAGGGAAGAGCCGATGCGATAAGCGACAACGACCAATATGCGGACCCGATAAAGGAATGAATCATATTTAAGGACTTTGAAGTCCAATATATCACGTTTTGGCAAATTTTCTCCATTTAAAATGCATTTTCCCTATGTTTAACAGTGTGCGGCTGTTTCAAGAGTTTCAGAGGCCCGAGGCACTCTGGCGTTACAGAATGGGTGGCCACCTCCTATCCATGCGTTAGGCATTGATTGCATAATGATGGCAGAGGGATTCAAAGCGTGCAGAGGTCGGGGAGACTAAGAGTCGAGGATATGAAACGAATAGGCAACACGATTGGCTTTAAAATCCACAGACATAGAGCATAATATAGGAGTAGTATTTCAGGCAAATGCCAAGATAGAGTTTAGGACAGAGACATAGAGCCTTGAGGGAGTCTGTGTACTCATAGAGAACTTGAGACGTTCAAGTAAGATCTTGTTATTGTAATATGTTATGTGTGAGGCTCAAATTGAGCTCACTACTGTAAACGAAACTCTGCTTGAAGACATAATAGAAAGGCCACCACTGAAGGCTGGACCGAAAGATGTAGCCCAGGAGTATTGGGTGAACACCTTATTAAATTTGTTATGTCGTGTGTTATCTATTATGTTTTACTGCTTCATTATCTGTGCATTTCACAATCTTATCGATCCATTGCATAAAATGACATAAACTAATCCATGCACATAACTCTGTAATACCTTATTATTGTCTTAGATCTCATTTTCAGATCAAGTGGTATCAGAGCTTAAGGTTGTTAAGGTTAGACAAGCTTGTGTTGGACTGTTAGTGAATGATAACTAGGTCAAAGCTTAAATTAGGAGAAGGAGAATTGGTTGAAACTGATATTTCTATATGATTTTTTTTCATTTGGATTTAGTGAAATATTTAATCTATAATCCAAAATTTAAATCTTCATTATTTATCAAATTATATTTATGATATTCTAATTTATGAGACAAATATCTAGTTACGTTGTAATAAATTATTTTTCTCAAAATAGTAGCTAAGATAAGATAAATGTATTAATTTTTTATAAATGTCCATTGAACTATGTTAATGGGATCACTAGGTACAAAGATGTTTATTCAAAGTAGGAGTGTTAAAGTGGCTCCCATAAAAGGAAAGAAGCAAGAAGTAAAAATAAAATAGAAGTCCAATCTAAACCCTAGAGAGCCAATTACAAAGATGGAGAGACAATCCAAGAGAGATATGTATAAGGTGTATAGATCTATAATTTATATCATTAGTGGTATGGGGCTATCCTAGTCTATCGGAACCATCTCTCCTAACATCTGAGATTGAATGGAGGAAACTTTAAATGGATGCTTGTTGAGAAGAAGAGTTAAAAAAGGCACTAGAATGAGTGTTGCATTGTTGTCTAAAGGGAAGACCCTATTGCTTGGGTTTAGAAGATATCATTCAAGAATTGGTTTGTTGCTAATTCTTGTAGAGGTAGAGATAGTGCCTTGCACTTGCACTAATCTCGAGCCATCTCTATATATCTATTGTTAGTGCCTCTAGTCATGAGCACTATAAAAATGATTAATCAACTATGTGGGAGTTGGTCTTAGATGTGGATGTAATTAGAGTATAGAGAAGGGAAGATGAAAAGCCTTCTACATATATAAGACCACATTAATGCGAATTAGGGATCATTACAAAATGCTAACAACTCATAACTTGAATATTAATCCTTTCATTTTAAGAGCTTGTAATTGGTTATAAAAAATGATAGATTCACCATTTAACTAAAGGCATTCCTACTTTAATGTAAGGGTAAATAATGTAAAGGAGAGATATGGGCTAAAGTGATCTTTATCTACAAAAAATTATAATTAAACTTTATGAACATAGAGTCAACTTTCGTATCAATAAATAAGGATTTATAACTTCACAGTTGTATTTAAAAGGCACACTAAAATAATTAGATTAATAGTTTATAACTTATTTTATCAATAATAGTTTATACAAACTCAGACATTAATAGTAAACACACCATTAATTAATCATTATTATCTTAATCACTAGATCAAGCAAGATTTCCTAGTTAACCTCAATTAGATAAAAAAAAAAAGTGAAAATCATATATTATACCTACTAGCCACCGTGACAAACCAAGACAAACTCAGACATCAATAGTAAACACACCATTAACTAATCACTATTATCTTAATCACTGGATCGAGCAAGATTTCCTAGCTAACCTCAATTAGATAAAAAAAAAAAAAGTGAAAATCATATATTATATCTATTATATCTACTAGCCACCATGGCAAACCAAGACAAACTATAACAACAATATTCGTACTCTAGTTTTCATTGTCATGCCCTCATGAATGTAGATATCAACTATTACATGTTAGAGGTGGCCACTAGAACATAACAAGAGTCAAGTTCATTGGTGGCATAGGCAGGCTTTCTCACAATAGTCCTTAGTACATAAGTATGTTACCATATTTTATCTCCTTCCTCTTATCAAAATGGATACCGATATAGAGGAATAATGGTAAGTGAGGTTTGACACAACTCAGTAAAGATGAATTGGGGATTCACACTTGGGGAATTCCCCCCTCTTAAACTGGTTTATTACCAAACAAAATGTTATTTCCCAGTGGCTTGATAAAGTTGTAGTATATATTATTGTTTTTTAGTGACCTTGAACTTATGTTGTGATAACATGCACTAATTGCAATAGTTATATATTAAATTTTGAATGTGTAATGAATTGAAAATGTGTTAGGTAGTTGTATACATATTTTCTAAGAAAAAATATTATTATTATTATTATTATTATTATTTTTTCTTTTGTAATTTGAATTAAAGTGATATATTAGCGTAATTATATAAATTAAATGGACGGTAAATATTGATTGGCATTAATCCATAATAAACTTCAAAACACTTAATTTATGATACATCTCATGTTATTAAAAAAAAATCCTAAAACTAGTTAAATTATAACTTTCTTTTAAATTATTATTAATTATAAAAATAATTAATATATAAGTTAAACATATATACATTTTGAAAAACATGGAACAAGTTTCTTAACCATAGGGATTTACCCCCACTTTACCATAAAGATTATTATTTTGTAAATAGGTTTTGTTACAATGTCATGATTTATCAATACCACATGCCCAAAAAACTAAAACTCATTTCATACGATACTTGTTCATATGACATTTTTTTAATTAGTTGATTTAATTAAAAGGAAAAAAAAGACCATAAATTCTTTGAAGATAAATCTTAACCTTTGATTTGTGTATAATACTAAGAATATTTTAAAATATTCTATGAAGATTGAATCCCTAACATCCACCTAATAATTATGGATAATTATATTAAAATTATGGGAAACCTATTACAAAATAGACATGCCTATAAACTAATAATAATAATGATTTTATTTAAAAAATTAAACAAAACAAAACAATTGATAGCCCCAAGGGTTACCTCAATTAGTCGAGTTCATGTTGCTAAAATCATCTCGCTAATGGGAGGTCACAAGATCGATTCTCCTCGACGCCTTCGGGGTTAGGCTCTGCTAATAAGCTGGCGGGAAGTGATCCCTTCTGGTGGAGCTACCCAAATATTTCCTCGAAAAAAGAAAAAAATATAATAATATAAATAAAAAGAGAGAGATGACAATAATATAAATTCAAAATTTTAAAATAAAATATAATTTGTATTTTTAACCTTTTTAAGTATTATAATTAGTAGTTAAAATGACTTAATACATTTTAGGATGTTTTGACTTAATTGATAATTCGTATACAGTAATTTATTTTTATTTTTCCTTCCAAGGGGGTTGACTCACAGAGGATTTGAACTTTGAATCTCATGATTTACATAATATTTCATAACATGATGATTGTCAATTGAGCCACCCTATGGACTTTCACATATAATAATGCTATTTTAATTTAGTTTAAGAAATATATGTCATTTGATTATGAAACTAAACTAAGTTATAACCTTATAAGCATTTGTATTTTGAGTGATGTAATACTTTCAATGAAAACATCACAAAAAAAATCTTTCAAATTTTGAGTAGGGAAGTTGAGTTTCCTTAAGTAACTCGTCAAAGTACAACAATATTTGTTGCAAAACAGTACAACAATATTTGTTGCAAAACATGAATTAATTCTAAAGCATGTTATTGTAGCTCCATATAGTGGAGTAATAGAAAAATTACATGCATAGCATGGTGAGAATGGAATGGATTTAACTCATGGATTAAGTGCAATGTGTTTTATAAGTTTTTTCATTAAAGTTATCATAGTTGTGATACTTAGTTTCATAATATATGTCATTTTATAGAATCTCCAAACTGGATTACAAAAAGTTGTGCATTTATAAAATTTCTTGATATTAATATTTGCAAAAATAATATTCAAAATGCCTCATGAATCCATATAAATTTAGGGCACTGGTTTGCTTGATAATTTCATCAAAATTTAATAGTACATACTGCAAAAAAAAATTGACTTGAATTTAAAATGTGGTGGTGGTATCTCCATGTTGTATAATAAACTATGAGATTATGTGCGTATATATGGTCTTTCATAATGAGTTTGTTGGTGAAAATAAGAATCATATTGATTTTGTGTATATTAGCAATGAAATCTAACCCAAGAAAGTTGCAGATGTCAAACATTGCTAATTTGGCTTAATTTTAAAATTATAAGTAATGTCTTTAACTTAGGGAGATGGCATGTAAAATTGGGCATTGTAAGGCCCCTAAATACTAATATGTAGATGATATGCTATTTAGACAACCCTCATGTTTTCCTTATTATAAGTAGCTTGGAATGGAATATTGTTGAATAACATTGCATTTGACATATGTAATATTGAATTCATGATAAAATATATTGGAATATTTACGAGACCATCTCAATAACAAAAAAACGGACATCTGAAGATTGTAAGTATATATTTGCAAATCAATTCAACATTGAGATCTAAGTAATAAATATATTTAATGTTAATTAACAAAATTTTCAATATCTCACTTTAGAAAGAATAGAGTATTGAAATCCTCCACTTGATCCATTGTTCATATTGAACTTTGTTAAATCCTTTGAAGAAACCAATGCAACACTAGAATTGAAGGTATTATCAACAATAATTTTTTATTGATACACTGAAAAATGCACTTTTACTACATGGAAGCACTATGTGATGCCAATGATAGGGAATTATAACATGTCTTTGCTTTATTATGAGGTGTCTATATTAGTTGTGTGCAACAAAATGTCGAACATAAAAATGTGACGAAGTTGTGTAACGGTGCACATAATTACCAAAGACACATCAAGAATGTGTAATGGTAGCAAGCCTTCCCTAATTTTTGGATCGTATAACGTTGATTCATTAGTAGAAGTTGCTTGCCTTAACCAATGTTTTGATACTAGGTGGATGCATTGTACAATACCAATGCCAAGTTGTGACCAAGCACTTGTCTACATATTTAGTGCATTAACATTAATGTGTTTGTGCCTCATTATTGGTGGTCTTAGATACCCACGATGCACTAAACCCATGCAAAGTCCAAGGACCATGGCTTCACATGTGAATAGTGTTTTGTTTGCGCTTCAACAATAATGTCATGTATTCTATGATGCACAAACTCTTTGTCGATGCATCATTTTATCTCAATTGTATGTGTTGCCTACTTGATTATGTGAATCATCTACGAGTAATGGGTACACACTACAAACATGTATTTGGTATCAACATAAGATTCAATAATGTCCTCAAAATGGACATTGCATTTTTTGCCCATAAAAACATATTCTTATAAATTTTAGTAGGCATTTGTAGAGATGATGTTGTGGACATAATGATGGATATTTAGAAATATATATTTACAAGCCCTGTAATATTCAAAGTAGAGACAGTTTGTTGCATAAACAATTATTTCAATACATTGTTATGGTAGAGATATATGCCTTTGACAATTTTTGGGACCTAAATCACCCAAAATCTTGTAGTCTTCCCTTCTAAAATATAAGAACGAGAAGACCATGTCGAAGGAATTATGTTGTGCATGGAGTTGAAACTTTTATTGATACCTTCAATATCCAAGGAAATTGATATGCAAAAGAATAATTACTGATTTAGCCAAGATAGATGCAAAACATTATCCTCTAGAGACTTGGAAATTAGTCACAAAAATGAAAAACTTAGAAATGTAGGGAGATACTCTTCTAGAAATTATGATAATCAAATTTCATAATTCTTTGTTTCCAAATATCCTCAACATAGTAGTTGAAGGTGTACTTCTTTTTAGTCTACTATTACGACAAAATGCATAATAGAAAATCTACATGCTAGGAATATTAGACAACATGGATTAATTCTCAGTTCCCATGGAGAAATTCAGATGTACAAGGTGGTATAAGTGTCTCACACCCTACATAGTATCTCTCTTCTTAGGAGGCCTCAACTCAAGGTCATCCACTACCCCAAAGTTATCCATGGCTTGTATTTAGCTTAATCCACAATTACAAGTTTTGGCATTAACTCAAACAAGAGCACAAGTATGAAACATATGCTTGGAGAGACTTGGACCTAGGTGGTAATATCAATGCCCTACTTGCAATACCTTGACAAGCCATCATTGATAGGGAATGACAACTTTTTATTCTATATAAGCATATGATAGCTATTGACTTTAAGAACATTGTTTGGCGACCCATGTTATTTATGTTGATCATTGCTTCTATGATAGTTTCAACTCTTTATTTCATATAGGATTCTAAAATTAGATTGAAATTTATGGAGACGATTGGTTTAGACTGTGAATTTGTATTTTCATAATATAAGTTATTTGCTACTTTCTTTTTATTCACGGAGAAAAAACAATCATAATTTTATTTAGATGAGATTAAAATTACATAAATCATTTTTTTATACAACATTCTCCAAGTTTTTTTACGATGAAAAAAATACATAAATATGTCCTTGATAGCCAAACACAAACATGCTCTAGATATAGAGAGACAACTAGAAAACACTAAGAGTTTTTTCTAGAATTATGGCCTAAAGGACTTTATCCACTTAAAAAATGAAGTAAAATAGCCCTTTGTATAGTTATCCAAATGTATAAAACAAAAGGATCCCAAAATCTATCGAGAATCTAGTTTGAAAAACTAGACTATCAAAGCCTTCATAAAAAAGTATTTTGAGAATATTTAGAGAGAAGCTAATTTAGTCTTGCTTCACAGGCCACTCCGCATGAAGACATTATATACCCTCTTTTGACAAGGAATCTACCTTTTGATTTCTTTCTCTAAGGATATGAGAAAAAGGTGATATGTGTAAATCCCTACAATATGCTAATATCTCATTGAAGACATGCTTAAGTATGAAATTTCTTAAAGTAAAATGATTTTTGAACCATTTTATAACAAGTAAAGAAATACTAGTTTTGAAGTATTGTCATAGCAAATTTCACTGCAAGGGTTAAAATGTATTTCAAGACAATTGACTTAGCTAAGTTGTTAGAGCTATGTCCAATGCTTACTTTAAAACTAATAGCTTGAGAATAAAAAATGTATATTATGCCACTTGTACCTTCCATGGGAGGCTCACCCTATGAGACTCCATCAAAATATTCCCAAGGATTCAACATGTTAATAAATTCTTGACATACCTAATGTTGAATCTTAGGGGCTAATGATTGTTTGAAAGAAGATAACATGTTCCAACGTTGTACAACACATCGAATGGGAAAAGATAATTATGTTATCAAATATCCTAGCATTTATGGGTAGTATATACCCCATGCAATGATCAGTGATAATTCCCTAATGGATTTTGTAGCAGTATTTGTTGCACCAACTTATAGGCCCCTCTTAAATAGTTTCCATTTCCTAAATATCCCTTAAATCCATGTAACCATCAAACTATTTCCATATTTTTCTAATAAATTCACATGACATAATTAAGTGATACTTTGACTCATACTTTCCATGCATAAGTTGTGTCAACCAGGGCCTTTGGTATTCCTCTTTTGTCGAATATCCCAGATTAATACTTTATTGTTTAGGAGAAGCCACATAAAAATGCAAGATTTAGATGGGAATTTGAATTGCCAAATTTTTTCCAAGACCATCTCTAAGGCTTCTGGTTCCCTTGAGAAGCAAGGGCCTTATCGCCCTCCCTTGGAGTATAAAGTCTTGAATGGATTAAGGTTCAAACAAGAGTCCTCATCATATTTAATTCTAACTTGGCTTGATATAATTTTTTCTATATATGCATCCCATGGGTGTTCATCCTACTCCCATAATCCAAAAGCTCTTATAGGAAGCCACCATAGTCAGGTCAACAACTTGATTTAAACTATATATTCCCCTATTTCTCAAATGTTGAATGATGTTATTTAGGAGTATATAATACTCACCACTAACTATCCATGGGTCTACTCCTACTTGAACTTTTATTCCTCTTCCAACACACCAGGCAAGCCAATTCCAAATTAGAGAAAATGTGAGTAGAATAACCTTCTAAATAATATAGATGTTGTGAAAATTATTAATAGGGTTTCATAGCACATTCATCAATAGAGGCAAGATATATATATGTAGCTTCATATGAGATAGTATATATTATAATATATTTAGTTTCCTTAGCCACAAACCCATAATCCTCTCCCTTAAACAAGCCTCTCAAGGCTTTTGAAAAGTGGGAAATCTTTTTCAACCACTAACCCCATGTTTCCTTTAGGACTAATAATATTTTCTAGTTAACTAAATGAATGCCTTTCCCTTCTTTATTATCGAACTCAGTGGATCTATAACTTATTCTCCTAAGCATTTCCAACGCACCTATTGGAACTCAAGATAATGATCACTAATAAATAGGAATAACCAATTGTTATTCCTTCTTTTGGAAATCATTTGGTTTGAGTAAGAAACCTAGGTGCTTTAATCCATTTTTTAGTTCTGAAGAATTATAAGATAAAAGAGTGGATATATATTCTTAATCATCCTTAGTTATAGTAATATAGGAAATAGTTGACTTCTCCAATTTTACCTACATACTTGTAGCAAGACAATAATATCTATAATCTCCTTGAGTTTTATTTTGTCCCTTTAGAGCCATCATATAAAACAAAAATATAGTCAAAGGAAAAGTAGATGTGTTAAGTTGCATGCATTGTCAATTTTGATACTCTTAATGCTACCTACTGTAATTGCCTCTTTCAAAGCTCTACTCAGCCTAATGCAAGCAACAATAAATAAGGAGAGAGACGAAAACCCTACCAGAGTCTTCATTCATACCTAAAAGATGTTGGTAATGCATTTATGAGAATTAATAAGGACACTAAGGTGATACAGTTCAATACCCATGTCACAAAAGGAGCTCAAAATCCAAAATGAATTAGCAATAATCTCAAATAGAGCCATCTCACTCTATCATAAGCCTTAGAAAGGCCAACCTTAACCACCATATCCTTCAACTTTTTTATCTAATGTAATGTGGTCCTTCTTGTGTTGCATTTGAATTCCTTGTGAATCTAACTCCCTTCTAGAAACCAAAATAATCCTCACATATGGATTTTGACAAGATGTTTGGTGGGCTCCAGTATTACAGCAATAATGCTGCAACTTCCGGGACTCCCTTCTTTACTTTATATCAACCCGGTAGTTCGTAACAAACTTGGAAGCGACGGTGTTGTATGCACAAGTACTAGCTCTTGCCGCAGTTGTCACTTGATCAGCTGGCACAAGTCCGCTAGGGGCTTAAGCCAACTTCTATGAGCTCTGAGAAGAAGCTTTTTAACTGATGGACAAAAGCTAACTCAAGGGAAGCTAATCTACTTGCAGAAAGAAACTGAAACACTGAAAGGGAATGCAAACCCTAGCAAACCCTAATTTTACCAGCTAGCCCTACTGATGCGAAAAAGAGGATGCAAGCTACTGAAAGAGATGCCATTACTTCTAGGAAGGTAAAATACATGTGTCTAAACTACTTCTATCTGAAGAAAACATCTTTTGTATTTTTGATTAAGTTGTCAGATTTACGATGCATGTGCTTTCACTATTTTTGACTGTGCAGAGGTGGATCGGTGGGAGAAAATGCTTGCAGGAGGTTGGGAAGGTTAGAAGAGGTCCTAAGGGGTCCCTAGCACCCTACCTGAGAGTTTCACAGTGATCGGATCTCAAGAAATCGCTTTCGTGAGCTTCTACAGGAAGTCTGCAGGGGTTCTACAGGATGTTCTGGAATTTCTACAGGATGTTCTGTAATTTTCTACAGGATGTTCAAAAATGGGATTTTGGAGGATGGATGGATGAAGAAAGATGAAGGAGTGAGTGTGGAGGTGAAATAGGGGTGTAGGGGAGTTCAAGACTTGGAGGATGGAGTTGAGGAGTGGCACAAATGGTGAGATTTGTTCAAGGAGGGATGAAATGATGTTGCACAAGAAGATGAGAATCATGGCAAAGTAAGCGAATGAGGCAAATGTAAGGTAAGGGTTCTAAGTGAAGGGTGAAGCAGGTAG
>APFE031532104.1:0-17598 GCA_000404065.3 Pinus taeda
GGAATGGAAGTTGATGTGTTAAGGCATCAATGGTTCATTTTGATTCTCAGCTAAGTATGAGACCCCTATGCTCATAAGTGTTAATTACAATTGTAGATTACACATTTGCAATATGTTTGACGAAATTTCTGTCATGGTTAGTAGGGGTCCAATCAAGGTCTTAAACAAGTATTTGCTTTAGTACTATCATTTCCATTGTAATTTACTGATATGAAGAGATTGTTCAATTCTGGGCAGTGACCTGGGCTCTGGGCCTGAAAAAGTGGCTCAAATCTCGGAGTCACTAGCATATCACTAATTGTTTTGGTCTCTGGTCACTGGCAGGCAAGCCTATGAGAGCGAATTTGAGTTGTTGGTCACACTCATGCCTACAACATGGGAGCGATTGAACCTCAAATTGTCCAAAAGCTCAGTGGGACCCCAAGGCAAGTTGTCTAAAGTATTGGATTGGTTCTTGAGGGTCCTGTAGCTGATAATTAATGTCTATATGGTGTGCTTCCATCGATTCCACTTCCTTAACGTGACTTGGGAGGTTGAATCATATCATAGTGGCCTCTCGTCGCATGTTTACCCAAACTAGCCGGTTGCTTGGGTAGACATGGGAGGAGGGTGTTACGGAGTGGTATTAGAGCATGGTTCACCACTCGAACTAGATGGGCTATGTGTTGGTCATGCATGCATGTTAGTTGCATGTGTGTCTCACCCTTGCATTTCATGTGCTTGTGGTATTTGCATGATGTTGTTCATGGTCGCAGTGATTTCGTCATGCAAGATTTGAGGTGTTATTATGGAATGCATCGCTGTGAGTGTATGACTGGTTACATGTTGATTTATGTTACTTACATGTATCGTTGTAGTATGCTTTGTTACATTATTGCATGTTTGGTTACATTATTGTATACTTAGTTGCATGTATCATTCTTGCCAGTTTGATTTCAGGAATGATCATACGTGTTTATGCATATGTGTGGATGGTTATGCATCTCTGATGCATGTTCATGTTTGCATGTGGTCAAGTGTATAGTGACATAATGATGATGGTTGTCATGCATGAGCTCATGGTGTGTGTTGTTGTTGAGGTCATGCATTGATGATTGGACCCTAGCTAGAATGACGATTGCATGGTTGTATGCTTATGTTTTATGTTTCTACATGTTGTCATGATTATGTTATACATGTATCACACTGATTTGTTGATCTTGAAGACAAGGTATCCTCCCTGAGCTATACTAAGATACATTGGTTTATTGTGATTTGGTTTAGCTGACATGATATACCTTGTAGGAAGAGATATCAAATGGATATCAACATGGTTGACTTCAAAGACTCTCCCTATGAATCCGAAGAGCAGTGTGGCGTTGGGAACTCTTCCGACTCAGAAGTGACACTAAGAAGATTAAAGGAAGAGATAAGGATTTGTAAGGAAAATAATGATAGAATCATACAGTCACAGGAAAGGTTAGCAGAGGTAAATGCAGTCATATTTTAGAGCTTGTTATATTTGCAGTGACAGGGACCCCTTCGGATCAATCATGAGTAGGAGAACAAAACTAATGGCACATATGGTAGTAGATTGCATGGAGGTCACTGATCAGATGGAGATGACACAATCGAGGATGGCAGATTGTTGGACACTCTAGAGAGGAGAAGGGATAAACACAGGTATGACTCTAGTTTCGATTCAGATAAGCGCTATAATCATCACTGTTATCATCCTTATAGGAGGTGATAGAAGATACTTGCCAAATGAATTTAAGAAAGCAAAGCCACCTAATTTTGATGGAGAGGTAAAGAGATCAAATGATGCATAGGCTTGGTTACTTGGTATGAATAAGTTCTTCATGTTGCATGACTACTCAGAGAACATGAAAGCCAAAGTGGCCAATTTTAGTCTTAAAGGTAAAGCATACATCTAGTGGGAAGATGTGAAGAATGTCAGGGACATAAATGAGGAAGATCTAACTTGGAGTGAATTTGAGTGACTATTCAAGAAAAAGTACTTGTTGGAGTGGTACTTTGATGACAAGTCAAAAGAATTCTATGAACTAAAAATGGGTTCTATGATAGATGATGAGTACACTAGTAAGTTCTTGGAATTATTGATGTATGTGCCTTACCACAAGGAGGAGAAGGCTAAGATTCATAGGTTCATTAGTGGGTTATTGGTTGCATTCAAGGACATGATTGAGTTCAATTATCCTAGACCTTTGGAGGAGGTCATTCAGAAGCTAAAGAATTTCTATGAACAATGGAAACGTGGAACTGAGACTAAGCCATACTAGAGAGGTAATGCTAAGAACAAAGGGAAATGGGACAAGAAGTGAGCAAGACCACATGATGTAGGTAATAAGGAAAATGTTGCATCACCTAAGTGTTTCAATGCATCAGAGAGAGGGTAGGGACATCGGCCTGAGGAGAAAAATAAGGAACTTGTACGGTGTTGGACTTGTGGAGGGGACCATTGTAGGAAATATTTTCCATAGTCTTAGAGTGGTAGACCCAAGATATAGTGCACAGGAGGCACAGACTATTGGGGATGTCGGTCAGAGTATTCCGCATATCTATGTAGTAGAGGAAAACCTACAAGCATAACACCATGCATATATCAAGTTATTTATATTTTGATTGACCCTAGATCTAATTATAGCTATGTTAGTCCTGATTTGGTGGATAAGTGTGGTTTGAGTAAGGAATTGCATGAAAAATACTGGTTAGAGCAATTGGCTACAGGTACGAAGAAGCAAGCTCATCCTTGGGTAAGATCTTGTTCATTTGATTTAAATGGTATTCCTACAACAACACATTTACTGTATTACCATTGGGCTCATACAATATGTTATTGGGCATGGATTGGTTGTACCTTCATAGAAGCAAGGTTGACTGTTATGACCAATCTATTGAGTGTGTTGATGACAATGAAGAACCAAGAGTCTTACAGGGTAGGAAGAAGGCCACATAAGATAGGATGGCAACAACTATACAAGAAAAGCATAGCCATAGGAGGGTGCAAGCTATTCTCAGTGCACATTTCTAGTGATAAGGGTAAGGAGGCTGAGAATGTAGATGTGTTGAACAAGTAACTGATTTTACAATAGTTGAGGGATGTATTTCCTGAGGACATTAAAAAGTTTCCACCTCACAGGAAGGTAGAATTTTCTATTGAGTTAGTGCCAGGGGCAGCTCTGTCATCAAAAGCTCCTTACAGGATTAGCATATCTATGTTGGTTGAGTTAAAATTGAAGTTGAAGGAAATTTAGGACAAGAAATACATTAGGACAAGTCTATCACCTTGGGACACATCAGTATTGTTTGTGAGGAACAAATATGGTACTCTCAGATTATGCATTGATTACAGGCAGTTGAAAAAAGTGACTATCAAGAACAGGTACCTTTTGTCAAGGATTGGTGACTTGTTCAATCAGCTGAAGGGAGAAGTAGTGTTCTCAAAGATTGACTTGAGATCCATATATCATCAAGTTTGCATCAAAGAGGAGGGCATTTACAAGATTGTGTTTAGGACCAGGTATGGGCATTATGAGTTTGTTGTAGTTCCATTTTTCTTAACTAATGCTCCAGCTACATTCACACGCTTGATGAATAATGTATTACATCCATATTTGGATAAGTTTGTCATTGTGTTCATTGATGATATATTGGTATATTCTAAAAACGAAAAATAGCATGCTAAGAATTTAGAGACAATGTTGAAATTGTTAAGGGAGCATCAATTTTATGCTAAGCTCATCAAGTGTAGTTTCTTTCAGATTGAGGTACACTACTTGGGGCATGTTGTCTCTAAGGAGGGCATTGCAGTAGATCTAGAAAAGATAAGATCCATCATGGAGTGGGTAGCTTGTAAGAATGTGGATGAGGTGAGTTCCTTTAAGGGTTTGGCAAATTACTACAGGAGGTTCATCAGGAACTTTTCACAGATTGCTTATCCTAACACAGCTTTGCAAAGAAGAGGTAAGAAGTTTCAATGGACAAAGGAATGTGAGGCTAGTTGTGAGTAGCTCAAGCAGTTGTTAACACATGCACTAGTGTTAAAGATTGCAGATCCAAATAGAGATTTTGTTGTGTGCACAAATGAATGCAAGAGACAAGGAAAATTTTAAGAACCAACCTAAATTTATATGTATAATAAATGGGTGAATCCCGATGATACATAGGAAAAATGGGAGGCGATTTTATCAATAATATAATATGTATATATAATTTTTTTGGTGAATCTCTCACCGGATTATATTATCTTGTAAAGTCATGGCAAATCTATCACTGAATTATAAAATCTTAAAAAGTGAAGTCTTGGAGAATGTTTTGTTAAAGTATGAAACGATATATGATAATAGGAAAACATATTCATTAAATTGTAATATACTAACATACATGTTTGGAAAAAAGAAACATAATTTTCTCTTCCTACAAATAATGTTGCAAGTTTTAGTGGCCATGTTTGTTAAGGTTCTCACTGTACACTCTTTCATATCCTTCTATTAGTTTTGATAATATTCCACAACAAAGTTCTTGTAGGCATTGATCTTGACCACCAGTTCTGTCAAGGTAGGAGAGATTAATCTTTTCTCTACCACTTTTGTCAAGCTATCAAATTTCTTTCTTATTCCATAGAGTCCAACTACGAGATAAAAAAAAAAAAAAACATATTTTGTACCACTTTTGTCAAGCTATCAAACTTCTTTCTTATTCCATAGAGTCCAACTATGAGATTAAAAAACACATTTTGTTTACCCCATCACGCCAACAAGTAGCAATTGCCAACTATATAATATAGGAAAGTATTAGCTATCCCAAAGGCCTAAATGGGATCTAATGGAAAGAAGTGACCGTTGTCAGAAGCCTTCCAACCTAATATATACATATAGATTTATTATTATTTTAATTGGAAATATTCAATATAATAAAATTTAATTACATCTCTCCCAATCTAAATTTCTTATTAGCATAATTCACTACCTTCATACGTCTTGCGTATTTTAACAATGTTGTAACACGTGGATTAATTTCCTTTTTGGTGCACAATCTCTGCCTTTTAGGACAATATGGTGCACTAGCCTAACCCATACAGATCATTATGACAAATTAAGAAAAGCAAAGAAGATGAAAGATTGTACAAACCAACATATTTTTCAAGCACTGGCCCAACCCTTGCAGATCATTACGACAAATTAAGAATAACAGAGAAGATGAAAGGTTGTACAAACCAGCATATTTTTCAAACAAATAATCCAACATCAGTACCTTAACTTTTTCATGAAGATATCATATTGAGAACATTTGAAAAATGGTGGGAAATCTAGGCGTTGACTATCTCTCTTCTGTGAGGGTGATGCGGAAAGAGTGATAAGAATTCATTGTTTTGAATTTTTTTGTTGTTAAATCATAAAAACCAATATTAATGGAGATATTGGTATTTTTTACTAAATTTTGTGAATTGACTAAATGTAGCTTTAACCATTCACCTGATTTTTTTTTTTTATAATATAATTTCCTAAGTCTATTTAATATCTTCATTATCATAAACACCAACCTATATCCATCTTAACTCCACTTCTACCACTCTTGGAGGGATGAAGTCTATTTATCCCTCTCACCACTTGGTAGACGCGGAATTAAGATGGATCTAAGCTGATAGAATTTCCCCTTTAAATAGTCTATGCTCACATGAATACCATGATATTACCATAGGTCATGGTAATATCATAGGTTACCATAAACCTAGAGCTTAAAAACTATTATTAGTAATTTATAGAAATTAATAATTGATTTTTTTTAACCAAATTAAAATGTTTAAGTGACATTAAATTAAAATATCCATTTTTACCCTTGATCTACCAAGCTCGAGGATCAAATATTTTTTCACTCTATGCTAGTTTGCATATTGCAATATTTGATCCCTCCCGGGGCTTAGTAGATCCAGAGTAAAGATGGATCTATGTTGGTTTAAGTCCCCCCTTTAAATACCATGTGCCATCTTTTTATTATTATTAATACTATTATTAGGGTTAATAATGGGTTAATAATGTTTTTTTTTAATGGTATTAATAATAATTTGGCCCATGGTATTTGGACCATAGTATTTGGCTCATAGGCTTCACCTAAATATAACACATTTTTTGAGCGTTCTTAAATATAAGGTGATTTCTAGAGTAAATATAAAAATATGTTTTATTTATTTACCATACCTTTGGAGTAAGTATAAAAATAGGTTTTATTTATTTACCATACTCCACTTTATTTATATTTATATTTATTTATACGTAGATATAAAGTGGCTTATGGAGTAAATATAAAAAGATGTTTTCCATTATTCTTTATATGATTATGACTAGGATGCAAACTTGTAATGTGGCAAGAACATTATTCAATCTTTAAATAAACATGAAAATGAGAGACTTGAATTTTTAAGTAAAGTGAATTATTCTTTTGTGACTATTTGTTCCAAAAATAAGGTCATTTTCTCGAAATTAACCCCAATACCATGAAATATGAGAAAATGAAAGAAACAACCTTTTTTACACTGAATGTGGAGGGTGAAATAACTATCATAATAAGTATTCTTGAAAATTAGGGTGAATGGAAGGTTTTAGCTCCTAATTTCAAGGGCTAAATTTAGTTTTTTTACTCTCTCCCTTAAAATAAGGTGGGCTAACCTCCATACCTAATTTTTTTATAAAATAAATTTGAGGCGATTTGTAACAATGTACTGTGATACAAAATATTCGCCCAATAAAAATATAAAACCTCTTAATTTTGCCCAGCGGCGAAAATTCGCCCCTAAACTTTTCCATGGCAAGAGAGGACTTGGTGGAGCCCTTAGGTGGGATGGACAGGTAGTATGCTACGAGTCATGGAAACTAAATGAGCACGAGCAAAACTATCCCATGCATGATCTTGTGTTGGTAGCAATTATACATGCACTGAATATGTGGAGACACTATCTTCTGGGCAGGAGGTTCAGATTGATGAGTGACCACAGTGGTTTGTGGTATCTATTTGACCAACCAAATTTGAATGGTAGGCAGGCTCGGTGGTTGGCCATGATAAACAAGTTCGACTTTGAGATTGGATAAATCAAAGGAAAGGAGAACATAGTGGTAGATCTCTTAGCAAGCGGGTACAGGTGAATCACTTAGCAACTATTAGCTCTTATGGACAGATTTACAGGACAAGATCTTATGGGCAAGACAACAGGAAGTCATATATATGGAGATTATGGATAGGTTGCATCAGAGTACAGGTACAGGTGATGATATAGGTACAGGTATAGGTAGTGGTATAGGTATAGGTGATGGTATAGGTACAAGTAGTGGTACAGGTACAAGTAGTGGTACAGGTACAAGTTTAGGTGCATAATACTTGGACAATTGTCTTGTAGGAGATAGATTGGCCAGGTTTTGGAGGTATATTGAGCTCAAGGGGAGCTATGCATGGTATGGATTTACATGTGATATTTAGAATTTTATTCATTGCTTTTCACTCAGGTATTTGTGGAAAATTTATATGTAATTTCATGAGTGGAAAGGAACATTTTTTCAGCCATGTATATGCTTTTCGTTTCTTCTAACAATTGGTTGAAAATATGTGTAGCCATGCATAAATTCTAATCATTACTCTAGTCATGTATTGAGATGACATGAGACATGGACCAACCATGTATGATATGTTGTATGAAGATTACTACAACCATGTACTTGATATTGTATCATCATTATGTATTGGTTGAGATTCCATTTTTTAGTATGATGAGTCATCATGGTGATAGGCTAGTTATGGAGGAATATAATTATTCAATTCTGCAGCCACATATATGGGATAATAATGATGTAATAGTCATGATGTATTATGTATTTGAGTCATGGTCCATAGGATATGATCATAGAAGCTATGTATTACATTGAAAATCTATGTAAAATTCTCGTGGAGCCATGTACTTATGTTGTACTATCTTTTGGGTCATTTAGTCATGAGTCATGAGATCATGCTATGGTTATATGTGTCTTATGTATGAGGAATTATGCCATTTCTACAACCATGTTTTTATAATGTATATTTAATTTTAGTCGTGGTCATTTGGAGGCTTGGTCCGTATGATGCTTATATTTGTCAAAGGAAGCATTACTCTGGGGGAGAATCTATTTGTTCCTATTTTCTCCAACAATACATTGTTGGAATTGTGATTCACTTGGAGGTGTCATGATGTGCCTCATACTATGTTATGACAGTTGAGGTTTTTGGCCTCATGTGATGAGATATTTTGGTAGTTGTTGCTATGTAGTTGTGGGGGGGATTTTGTGTGGTTGCCTCATGTGTCTGTTACCATGTTATATGTTTCTCATAGTTTCTATTATGATTATGTTTCTTATGGTTTCTTTATGTTGGCATATTTCTTCTTGTTGCTAAAGGTTGATTGGTTGGTATTTTTCTCTGGATGATGATTGGCATATTTGTTGATTACTGCTTCCTATATGTGGAGAGATAGAGGATGATGATTGGAAGCATGGATGATCCTTGATATGCATTATATTTCAGCCATGTAGAGATGTATTACTCAAGTATTTGTGCTTCCGTTTTGGATGCCTTATCATATGGAGTTGACCCTTTACCATTGATGCCAAATGGGGAGAGATAAAGGATGATGGTATAGATTTTGTCTATGGTTTCCATCAATGCCAAACAAGGAGATTATTGGAATCTACGGGAGATTGTTGGCATTATGGTGTGCATGGAAAAAACTAGATGATGTTGGCATGATTTCATGATGGCAGCTAGCTCATGTTTTCATTGATGTCAACCACTTGTACTGTAGCTTGTGTAGATGTAATTAATTGTAGAATGATTGCAACTAATTGTGCAGGAATTGTGATGATTGTGTTCGCATAGTTTTCAACCTTATGAGGTCATGCAATTTGTGTGTGTTGGTATGTGATGGATTGATGATTGATCCTATGATGGTGGCACACTTGATGGGACACTCATGATGGTCAGATGATGGAATTGGTTTGGTTGATGATGTTGCTATAGGTTGTCTTGCATATCCACATGTGATGGTGATGGTTGATGGTACAGTAGTTTAGTTTTCAACTAGGTCTTCATGTCTATGATTATGAGGATGGTTTTTTGTAGTGATGTGATGGCTTGATTGTAACAACCTTGGTGAAAATTGTATGTAATAGGAGTTAAAAACAATAACCACGGACTATGGGACACTTATTCCAAGCTAAATGTTGGGAAAAATCCTAGTGATGGGGATCATTTGTGATTATTTATGGCTAAGGAAATTGGAAAAGGCAATGGCTAAGGCATTGGAAAGGTAAAATGGAATTTTTGGCACATTTATTTATGAAAATAATAGGAATTAGGAGAAAAAGGAGGTGAAAGGTCACAAGTTGCATGTGAAGAGGAAAATGAAGGAATATAATGAAAAATGAAGAAAATAGAGGAATCATCCATAAAAAGGCTTCTTAGGATAAGTTGGTAAGCTTTTTTCAGTTCAGTGTTGGAGCTCTCTCTCATTCTCTTGGATACTTAGAATTTTCTTGGAGCACTCTTGGAGGGTGTGGCATACTTGGATTCTTGGAGCAAGAAGGTAAAGGAAAAGAAGAAAAGTGCAAAGATACATCAAGATGAACCACTACATAAGATTTTCTTGCAGGTACTACATTGCATGTATGATTTCTTAACTAGTTTTGGCATGCATGGAACATGCATGTGGTTTCTTGGTTGTCCTAGTGAATTGCCTAGCCTTGACACTTCTTGGATAGCCATGGTGATTGTGGGTTTACTTGCATTTTTTGTTTTTTATTGGTTTTCATGTTCCTTAGCTTGGGTTGAGTTACTAGTCCTGGAGCCTTGGTTGGAAAAACACTTTGGAGGCCTTGGTGGGTTGAGTTACTAGTCCTAAAGACATGGTTGGAAAAACATTCTAGAGCCCGGTAAAAGTTATGGGTTGAGTTACTAGTCCTCGTGCCTTGGTTCGACAAATGCTCTAGAGCCCTGGATGGCTGGGATAGAAATCGATGTGACGATGGCTTGTTGATGTCCCACTATGAGGTTGAATGATTGTTTGATGGGATGAGGTGGATGGCCTCTAGAAGCCCTGGATCATTTTTTATTGATATGTTTTATGAGATCCCACATTCATGCTTGGAATATGGCACGGGGGTGAATGACTAAAGAGAGATTTGGCTCAACCATTCTACGGTCGGGTGGAACATGGAAGTCCCATCCAGGGTTTGGATTTTTCATCATTAATGAAAGGTTATTTATCCTTGTATTTCTATGAGAATTTTGATGGATTATATGTGGTCTATATGACTATACTTTCACGAGTATTTTCTGCTGCTATTATGTTGGTTATGTATGTGTTCTATGACCACAACCATGTTTGGCTCTCATCATTTTTTTACTTATAATTGAATGATCAATGTATCTATCACCTAATGGATGGAATGGCAGTTGATGCATTGAGGCATCAATGGTTCTTAGCAATTCTCAGCTAAGTATGAGACCCCTATGCTCAGAACTGGGAATTACACCTGTAGATTACACATTTGCAATATGTTTCACAAAATGTATGTCATGGCTAGTAAGGGTATAGTCAAGATCTTGAATAAGTATTTTCTTTATTACTGTCATTTCCATGTTATCTTACTGATTTGAAGAGATGAATCAATTCTGGGCGGTGACCTGGGCTCTAAGCCTGAAAAAGTGGCTTAAATCCAGGGGTTGTTGGGGAAAAGTTGACAATTTTGGGCCATAATCACTAGAAGGAAGGCCTATGAGAGTGAATTTAGGTTGTTTTTCGCTCCCTTGCCCATAAAATCATCACAAATATGGCCCAAGATACCTAAAACAATAGTGGGACCCAAGGACAGGTTATCTGAGTGGCTGACTTCTCCTCTGAGGGTTTTGTTGATGATGTTGGATGTCTATAAAGTGTGTTTCCATTAGTTCCTATTCCTTAATGTGACTAAGGAGGTCAAATCATATCATAGTGGCCTCTTGTCACATGTTTACCCTGGCTAGATGGTTTTTTGGGTAGATGTGGGAGGGGGGTATTATAGAGTGGCATTCGAGCATGGTTCACCCCTCATACTGGATGGGATATGTGTTGGTCATGCATGCATGTGATTTTTATGTGTGCCTCTCACACTTGCATTCCATATGCTTGTTTTGTTTGTATGAAGTTAATCATTTTTCAATGACATCATCATGTAGAACTTAGTGTGCTTTTGTCAAATGCATTGTTGTGAGTGTAGGACTGGTCATATGTTGTTATATATTGCTTACATGTATCATTTGGTTTGCTTGGTTACATTCTTTTATGATTTGGTCATATTTATCATTCTTGTGTGTTGGGTTACATGATGATACATGTTGTTACGAGTGTTGTTAATTTATTCTTGATTATATGAGTTATGTTTGAAGGCGACCCATACTCGTGCTTGAGTGTTATCTGCATGTAGGCTAGTATATTGTCTACATTATGGTTGTACATGGTCCATGTACAATGGTACAATTTAGCTCGTCATGCATAAGTTCATGGTATGTATGGTTATGTAATGCTTATGCATTTTCATGTTTTCATGTGATCAAGTGTACCATGATGTAGTGTATGTTGTCATGCATGAAGTTGTAGTGTGTTTTGTGTTAAGGTCATGTATTGATGACTGGACCCTAGATAGAATGACAGTTGCATGGTTATATTATTATGTGCTATTTTTATATATTGTTATGATTATGTTATACATATATCATGCAGATTTATTGATCTTGCAGACAAGGTATCCTCTCCAAGATATACTAAGGTACATTGGTTTATTGTGATTTGGTTTAGCTGAAATGACATACCTTTCAGGAAGAAACATTAAATGGCTAGCAAGATGGTTGACTACAGAGACTCTCCCTATGAATCTGAAGACGAGTATTTTGTTGGGAACTCTTCCGATATGGCAGTGAAAATGAGAAGCTTAAAGGAGGAGATAAGGAGTTGTAAGGTAGAAATGACATAATCATACAGTCATAGGAAAAGTTAGCATAGGTAAATGAAATCATACTTCAGATCTTGTCAGATTTGCAGCGACAGGGGCCACTTCAAATCAGCCACGAGCAGGAGAACAAAAATAATGGGGCATATGGTAGTAGGTCGCATGGAATTCACCGATCAGATAGAAAGGACACAATCGAAGATGGCATATTGTTGGACACTCTAGAGAGAAGAAGGGAAATACATAGGTATGATACCAGTTCTGACTCAGATAGGCACTATGATTGTCATTGGTATCATCCTTACAAGAGGAGTGATAGAAGATACTTGCCAAATGAATTTAAGAAAGCAAAGCCACCTAATTTTGATGGAGAGGTAAAGAGATCAAATGATGCATAGGCTTGGTTACTTGGTATGAATAAGTTCTTCATGTGGCATGACTACTCAGAGAACATGAAAGCCAAAGTGGCCAATTTCAGTCTTAAAGGTAAAGCATACATCTAGTGGGAAGATGTGAAGAATGTTAGGGACATAAATGAGGAAGATCTAACTTGGAGTGAATTTGAGTGACTATTCAAGAAAAAGTACTTGTTGGAGTGGTACTTTGATGACAAGTCAAAAGAATTCTATGAACTAAAAATGGGTTCTATGATAGATGATGAGTACACTAGTAAGTTCTTGGAATTATTGATGTATGTGCCTTACCACAAGGAGGAGAAGGCTAAGATTCATAGGTTCATTAGTGGGTTATTGGTTGCATTCAAGGACAGGATTGAGTTCGATTATCCTAGACCATTGGAGGAGGCCATTCAAAAGCTAAAGAATTTCTATGAACAATGGAAAAGTTGAACTGAGACTAAGCCATACTAGAGAGGTAATGCTAATAATAAGTATTCTTGAAAATTAGGGTGAATGGAAGGTTTTAGCTCCTAATTTCAAGGGCTAAATTTAGTTTTTTTACTCTCTCCCTTAAAATAAGGTGGGCTAACCTCCATACCTAATTTTTTTATAAAATAAATTTGAGGCGATTTGTAACAATGTACTGTGATACAAAATATTTGCCCAATAAAAATATAAAACCTCTTAATTTCACCCAACGGCGAAAATTCGCCCCTAAACTTTTCCATGGCAAGAGAGGACTTGGTGGAGCCCTTAGGTGGGATGGACAGGTAGTATGCTACGAGTCATGGAAACTAAATGAGCATGAGAAAAACTATCCAATGCATGATCTTGATTTGCTAGCACTTATACATGCACTGAATATGCAGAGACACTATCTTCTAGGCAGGAGGTTCAGATTGATGAGTGACCACAGTGGTTTGTGGTATCTATTTGACCAACCAAATTTGAATGGTAGGCAGGCTCGGTGGTTGGCCATGATAAACGAGTTCGACTTTGAGATTAGATAAATCAAAGGAAAGGAGAACATAGTGGTAGATCTCTTAGCAAGCGGGTACAGGTGAATCACTTAGCAACTATTAGCTCTTATGGGACAGATTTACAGGACAAGATCTTACGGGCAGGACAACAGGATGTCATATATATGGAGATTGTGGATAGGTTGCATTAGAGTACAGGTACAAGTATAGGTAGTGGTATAGGTATAGGTGATGGTATAGGTACAAGTATTGGTACAGGTACAAGTTCAAGTGCACAATACTTGGACAATTGTCTTGTAGGTGATAGATTGGCCAAGGTTTGAGACAAGATATATGTGTCAGATGGCAATGATGTCAAGAAGGTGATCTTGAGGGATTTTTATGTGAAACCATATTCAGGTTGCCTAGGTTACCAGAAGACACTAACAACAATGAAGATATTTTACTATTGGTAAAATCTGAAGAGGGATGTAATAAAGTTTGTGGCTAGATGATTTTATTGTTAGTGAGTGAACACAGTGTAAACATCTAGGTGGACTGCTACAACCAATCACGATTCCAGAATGGAAATGGGAGGTCATTTCAATGGAATTCATCACAAGGTTACCAAAGACAGTGAAGTAGCATGATTCCATCATGGTCATTGTGGATAGGTTGACAAAGGTTGCACACTTCATTTCAGTGAAGTCTACATTCTCAGCTAGTGATGTGGCATAGGTATTCATTAGAGATGTGGTTAGACTACATGGTGTCCTGAAGAACATTTTGTTAGACAGGGATGCGATGTTCACTTCCAAGTTCTGGAAGGATTTATTTGTAGGTTTGGTGAGAGTGTTGGCCTTCAGCACAACTTATCATCCATAGATAGATGGACAAACAGAGAGGGTCAACAAGATATTAGAGGATATGTTGAGGATGTATGTGATGCATCATCATCAGAAGTGGGAAGAGTATCTCCCTTTTGTGGATTTCACATAAAACAATGGTTATAATCAATCGTTGAGGATGAGTCCTTTTGAGGCATTGTATGGGTGTAGTTTTGACACTCCCATCAGTTGGAGTGATCCAGTTAGTAGGATATAGACTGGAGCAGATATGTTAGTGGACATGGAACATGAAATGCAGGTGATCAAGAAAAATCTCAAGGAAACACAAGATATGTAGAAGATTTATGCATATAGGAATGTGTTGTTCAAGGAGTTCCAAGTTGGGGAACAATTGTACTTGTGTATCAAACCGAAGAAGAGCTCCTTGCAGATTGGATCACGTGCCAAGATGGAAACATGGTTTTATGGAACCTTCAATATTATTGAGAGGATTAGACTAGTAGCCTAATGACTTGCAATGCCTCCGACAATGAAAGTCTATGATGTTTTCCATGTCTCATTGATTAATAAGTATGTTCAATACGTTGACCATGTAACTAACTAGTCTATATCGCAGGTGGAACTAGATGGAGAATTTCAACCAGAGCCTTAGTGTATATTGCAGAAAAATATGCTCATGTTCCGAAACCGAGAAATAGAGAAATTTAAAGTGTAATGGAAGCACTTTGGGCTCAATGAATCTACATGGGAGATGGAAGATCAGATGTGGTCCATGTACCCTTCCTTGTTTTCTGGTTGAGGCAAAGTAGCTTGATATGGTGCTTTGGTATTTTCTTTACGGTGGTTTGGTAAATGCTTTATGATGGTTGGGTATTTGCTTTATGGTGCTTGATATATGCTTTATGATGGTTTTATATATGCTATATGATCTTTTGATATATGCTTAGACATGGTGTTTAGGATATGTTTTGATATAATCTTTCGTATATGATTTGGCATATGTTTTGGTATCTATATTTTGATAATGTTGATATATGTAAACCCGTGTATGGATTTAAATACCATAACAAGTTGTGTTATAAATATCCACTATGCAGTATGGGTGCCATGTTATTATGCTATCATGTGGTTATGTTATCATGATGTTATGATGTTATATGAGTTGGCACTCAACAGGATGATCATTATAAATAACGTAACGAGTTGTGTTATAAAGCTCCACTATGCGGTATGTTGTCATGTTGTCATGATTCTTTTCTCTTGAGTAGATATTTCATTGTAAATATTGCATCGAGTAATGTTATAAAGCTACATGAGCAGTATGTCTTCTTTCAGCAAGTTGTTGAGGTATATGTTTGATTGAGCATCAAGGATAGTGTCCCCCAAGGGAGAGGGTTCTATAACAATCCTGGTGAAAATTCCATGTAATAAAAGTTAAAAACAATAACCACATCCGATGGGACACTTATTCCAAGTTGAATGTTGGGAAAAATCCTAGTGATGGGGATCACTTTTTATTGTTTATGGCTAAGGAAATTGGAAAAAGCAACGACTAAGGCTTTTGAAAGGCAAAATGGCATTTTTGGCACAATTATTTATGAAAATAATAGGAATTAGGAGAAAAAGGAGGTGAAAGTTCATAGGTTGCATGCGAGGAGTAAAATGAAGGGAAAAAATGGAAAATGAATAAAATAGAGGCCTCATCCATAAAAGGGATTCTTAGGCTCAGTTGGTAACCTTTTGTTAGTTCAGTGTTGGAGCTCTCTCTCATTATTCTCTCTCTCTCATACTCTTGGATACTTATATTTTTCATGGAGCACTCTTGGAGGGTGTGGCATACTTTGATTCTTGGAGCAAGAAGGCAAAGGAAAAGTAGGAAAGTGCAAGGAGGCATCATGATCAACATCTACATCATATTTTCTTGCATGTATCGAGTTGCATGTATGATTTCTTTACTAGTTTTGGCATGCATGACACATGCATGCGATTTCTTGTTGTGATATGTCATTAGCATGGAGGATTGCCTAGATTGATAGTGGATTGCCTAGGCTTTCCATTTCCTGGATAGTCATGACGATTATGGGTTTACTTGGATTGTTTGTTTGTTATTGGTTCTCATGTTCCTTAGCTTGGGTTGAGTTACTAGTCTTGGAGCCTTGGGGACAAACGCTCTAGATCCCTGCATCATATTGGGTTGAGTTACTAGTCTTGGAGACTTGGTTGGACAACTACTTTGGAGCCCTTGGTGGGTTGAGTTACTAGTCCTGGAGCCTTGGTTGGATAAACACTTTTGAGCCTGGTAAAATATGTGGGCTGAGTTACAATTCTTGAAGCCTTGGTTTGACAAATGCTCTAGATCCCTAGATGGCTTAGATAGAGACTGATTTGATGATGGTTTCGCGATGTCCAACAGTGAGGTGGAATCATTGTTTGAAGGGTTGAGGTGGATGGCCTCTGGAAGCCCTGTATGAGTTTTGATTGATGTGTTTTATGAGATCCCAAATTCATGCTTGGAATATGGCACGAGGGTGAATGGATAAAGAGAGATTTGGCTCAACCATTCTACAGTCAGGTAGAACATGGAAGTCCCATCTCGAGTTTGGATTTTGCATCATTATTTAAAGGTTATTTCTCCTTGTATTTATATGAGAATTTTGATGGATTATATGTGGTCTATATGATTGTACTTTCATGAGTATTTTCTCTTCCTATTATGTTGGTTATGTACATATTTTAAGATCACAACCATGTGTGGCTCTCATCATTTTTTGACTTATAATTGAATGATCAATGTATATATGACCTAATGGATGGAATGGAAATTGATGCATTGAGGCATAAATGGTTCTTATAAATTCTCAACTAAGTATGAGACCCCTATGCTTAGAATTGTGAATTACACCTATAGATTACACATTTGCAATATGTTTGACGAAATGCCTATGATGGCTAGTAGGGGTCCAGTCAAGATATTGAACAATTATTTTCTTTAGTACTATCATTTACATGTTATCTTACTCGTTTGAAGAGATGGATCAATTCTGGGGAGTGACCTGGGCTCTAAGCCTAAAAAAAGGGCTTAAATCCTAGGGTCACTAGCACAACACTGATAATTCTAGTCCATAGTCGCTGGCAGGCAAGCTTGTGAGAGTGGCTTTAGATTGTTGGTTGCTCCCTTTCCCATAGCATGAGAGAAACTATAGCCCAAGAGACATAAAACAATAGTGGTACCTAGGGAGAGGTTGTCTGAGTGGCTAACTTGTCTTCTAAGGGTTTTTTGATGATGTTGGATGTCTATAATGTGTCTTTCTGTCGGTTCCACTTCCTTAATGTGACTTAGGAGGTCGAATCATATCATAGTGGCCTCTCATCACATGTTTACCTTAGC
>APFE031532106.1:12768-22915 GCA_000404065.3 Pinus taeda
AATGGTCTGTACTAGACCAGACATTGCACATCCAGTGGGAGTATTGAGCAGGTTTATGTCAAAACCAGGGAAGGAGCACTGGACAGCAGTGAAGTGGGTTTTCAGGTATTTGCATGGAACGAGTGATTATGGTTTGTTCTACCAAGGAAGACCAGGATTGGACAGAGTGTTGGATATTCGTGGCTTTGTTGATGTAGACTGGGTTGGAGATCTGGATCAGAGAATATCTACAAGTGGGTATGTGTTTAACTTATTTGGAGGTGCAGGAAGAATACATGGTAGCCACTCATGCAAGCAAGGAAGCAGTTTGGTTGCAGAGATTGTGTTCAAGTATGGGGTTTGTATAGGAAGCTATAAGGATATACTATGACAACCAAAGTGCAATTTTCTTGGAAAAGAACCCTGCATATCATTCAAAGACAAAGCACATTGATGTTCAGTATCACTTTGTGACTTGCGGGTAAAGGTGAACGCTTTGAAGAATATTGCAGGTGCATTGACAAAAGCTATGAGCTCTGAGAAGTTATCTTGGTGTAGAGAAACAATGGGCGTTGCAGGGCTGAATAAATGACTAAGCTCTCTTGTGGCCCCATGTGGAAAGAAAACAACAAGTGGGAGAATGTTGGGTTGTGTTATATTCTTTCCACAACTAGCCCATGTAGTTAACCAACGGTTAGAGGGGGGGACGTCACAAGGGGTTTGAGGGGTACCCATAACCCCACTTTATGGGGTCCAGGGCGTCGCCGCAGAAAATTTTGGTTTTGGACCCTATGTTGGGTTGGGCGGACCCACCTATGGTTTTGTGCACAATTTTCGCACATGTTTTTTTGGACGCGATGGTTTTCAGTCCATAGTATTGGACGTGATGGTTTTCGGTCCATGGTATTGGATGCTTCGACATGTATAAATATGTATTATAAAATTGAAAGGAATATAATGAAAAATCAAGATGATAGTCCCGGTTTTGGAATCCAGGGGAAAATCTCTGTGTATATGTGTTTTATGTGTTATTCTCTTGCATTGTTTATTTTCTGTGTTTTAGAATTCATATGCAGGTCATTTCTGTACGGGGTTAAAACATATAGGTACGTCAATGTGTGGCAATACCTTGAGCATGGCACAGTGCCCTCTCACTTCTCTATGCGATAGAAGAGGGCACTCCAACTCAAAGCACTATCATATTAGTTGGTGCATGGGGTGTTATTCAGGAAGCACCACAATGGGATATTGCTCAAGTGTCTGGAGGCACATGATTTAGACAAGGTTTTACGTGATTTCCATGATGGACCAATCGAGGGACACTTCACTGGAAACACTACAATGCACAAGGTCATGCAAGTCAGTTTCCACTAGCCAACATTATTCTAGGATGCTCATGCCTATGCCTGTAAGTGTCCATTCTCTCAAATGTGTGCTGATAGAAATCGAAAGTCAACAGCCCTATTGCAACATGTTGCAGTGGAAGAACTATCTTAATAGTGGGGCTTGGATATCATTAGGGAAATTTTCCTTCACTCATTGAAGCAGCACTGCTATATCCTAATTGTTACATATTATTTTACATGGTGGATGGAGGTAGTTCCGGTGAAACAAGTGAATGATCAGGAAGTCATCAAATTTTTGCAGCAGAATATCATCTCCAGGTTCGATGTTCCTACGTTACTTGTTTTTGACATTGCAACATGTTTTTCCTCGTTAAAGAGTTATAATTTTGCATTGGAAAATGGTATCATCTTGAAACATTCTGCTAATTAATACTCACAGGGGAATGGTCTTGCTGAATCCATGAACAAGAACCTCATTCATATCATAGAAAAGACCATATTCTCTGAGCAACAAAATTGACACTCGACTTTGGTGAATGCCTTATAGGCTACTCGAGTCATGCCTAAGCCTTCTCTGAATACTTCCCCTTACATCCTGGTGTACAAAAAAGAAGCCATCCTCCCCTCGAACATCTACTTGCCCGCTCTCCAACTGTCCCAAGAATCCCAAGGCAAGTTGTGTCTCTTAGTTTAGTGTAGGATGGAAAGTTTGCACAAGCTACAGGAAGAAAGGCTGAAAGAAAAAGAACAATTTACACTTAATTAGAGTTGTATCAAGAGATGGTTTGATAGAAAGTTTGCAGGGAAGAATAACTTTAGTGTGGGTGACTTAGTCTTGAAGTTGGACAAAGTCCACAAGGACAAAGACAAACATACTAAGTTTCATTCCCTATGGATTGGTCCCTACACAATGCACGAAAAGCTTGACCAACACACGTATCGTCTTCAATCACTTGACGAGAAGATTGACTCTCTCCCTGTCAATGGCCAAGACTTAAGTAGTATTTTCAATGGAAATCTGGGGTTGCGACCGACACTATGTAGATAGTGTTTCGTTGTTTACTATTATGTATTTCATTTCGTTTTGTGTTGTTTTGGTCATATAAATAAGTGTTGTGCTTTAGTGCGTTGTGACTTCCAAGTGTGTGTGGTTGAAGTTCAAAAAGTCTTGTGACAATGCAATGCTTGACTAGCCCTTTGTGGCTTCTAACTCTTTTTCTCTTTGCATGCATCTATACAAACACTATTAGAATTGACAAATTGAAACAAAACTGATTCGAATAATTAAAGATGGTGACCAGGGAAAATTTTAAGGATAGAAATTTATCCTAAAGTTTAGCAACCTTAACGAATCTTACTAGTCCTTAATATCCAAATTTTAAAATGTTTGATGAGAATATTGTTTATTTATTTATTTATTGATAAGTGGGTGAACCCTGAAAATCACGCTTACCCTGTGGCTGAGAGGCCACGACTTAGGGGCATCTAAGTCATCAAAGTCACCCGGGGATCACACCCGGCCTGAGTCGCACCAGCGGAAACCATGCTAGATTTTTTTGGCATCGGTGAGACTAGAACTGGTGACATTTGCTTACGGAGCGCCTTAACAACGCGCTCCTTCACCGACTGTTCTATATCTCTTTGATAATGAGAATTTTGTAAAAAAGTTTAGATTTCTAATTATTTTATATTAGACAATATATAATATTGGGGATTTTTAAGGTAAAATAATTTTATACTATAAAATTTGAGCAAATGTGTTTTCAGAAAAATGGAAATTGGCCAATTGTTTTTCGAAAAAGCATGGAATATTAGCCCACCTACGAATGTTAGCCCCTAAAATTTTCCATGATGATTTTTCCAAACTAATATAAAATCAAAATTCAAAATCTCCTCACCACAAGGAAGAATCCTGGAAAACAAAGAGGAAAACATCCCTTCCAACAAGTTGGTATGGGTAAAGCTGCTGGGTCTTCCTCTAGAACTATGGACAAAACAGGCTCTGATCGATATTTGAAACGCAATTGGTAAATTTGCATACGTTGACCCACGCTGTCTGGGTGCACAAGACAAAAGGGTTGCTTGTATCCTAATTGAAAAAGATTATAGAGGGGGGTTTCTTGATCACATTGAGCAGCATTGGGGAGACATATTCCTTCATCAAAGACTGGTTTACTGGAAAGTCCCATTCAGATGCACTTTTTGTCATAAAACAGGTCACATACGACAATAATTCCATTTTAAGACAACAGGAAGATTCTATGGTAGAAAATGTTATAATGGATCCACGAGACCACTCTCGGAATCAAGTCGAAAATGTCGATAGAACCAAAAAGGAAAAGATACCCTGACACAGAAATATCCTCTGCAGTAATCAGGTTCTCACTCTCATTTGAACTCTCATCTTCCACATGCATTTGGATCAATTGTCTCCTCGCCTATTACTATCCCCTCATCCCCGTTAAATTCGGATTTTCTGTCATTTGACAGCCCGCCAACTTTTATGGCTCACCTGCCTCTAGAACCATTGAACTTTCAGGATATTCCTATTCCATTGATAGCCAATCACCCAAGGTGAGATATTCTATCCACCTCTCAAATAGCGTATATTTCCCCTCCAGCTCTGCCTCAACGACAATCAAAAGACAAAGGACTATGCCTCATCACTACTCCACCAAACTCCCCAACTGTTTCGCCGACAAACTCGGTAGGAAGTGACCTTGATTTACTGCTACAAAGAAAGACTCTAGATCTACGTACGCTCACAATTCATAAACCTGTGGACAACTCATCTCCCCATATCAGTTCAACCTCGCGAGGAATATCACTGTCTGTAGGAAACAAAACCGTGGCAGTCACCACTTTCAGGGTCGAACCAATAAAAATCCGTTCTCATCCCCAATGGACAGATTCCTTGTTGACATCCCCATAGCTGATATCTCCTCGTCACGGGCCCTTAAAGCAAGGAAGCCTGAGAAAGAATTACGATGATGTGTATCATCTCTCTCAATATTAGGGGTCTGGGGACTACCCCTAAATATCTAGCCCTCAAAAACATGTTATTATCTCTTCACCCATTCATTATTCTCATACAAGAAACAATGCACAATGTTCCTGATACAATTGAATATTTCCAGAAAATGTTTCCATCATGGCATATAACTACAACAACGGCTATGGGTCTCTTGGGAGGATTGGTGGCATTATGGGATCTGAAATGTATTATCATGAAAGCATTCAAATTCTTCGCGAGCATTCTACTGGAGGGGAATATCCGTGGCATACCTGGCTATATCCATATTTTAAATATTTATGCCCCATATAGAGAAAGAGAGCAATTCTGGGACAGATTCATATCATCTGGTATAATGGATCTTCAGTCTCTTATTATCGTAGGGGATCTTAACTGTACAATAAGCTTGGATGAAACATGGGGTTTTCATAGGAAACTGATCCTCTGGCGGGGAAAATACAAAATTCCATCATACTAAACAATTTTGTTGATATATGCCCCCACAAAATCTCTTTGACATGGGACAATGGCTGATCTGGCTCTGCATATGTGGCAAAAGGACTGGATCGATTCTTGATTCATGAACATCTAATAGATCGGTTGGGAGATGTTAGAGAAGACACCATCAGTAATTTCATATCAGATCATAGACCCATCTCTCTACAATGGAGAGAAAGAACTCCCTGTTCAAGACTCCCTTTTAAGTTCAACACAATCTTATTGCAAGATCCTGACTTCAATGAGATGGTTCAGACCACTTGGAAAAATATAATCAATACAGATGCCTCCCCTATGATTAGTATACTGGAAAAACTCGATTCCCTCTGGGAATCAGTCAAATTATGGCAGAAAAAAATAAGAGACAACAAAAAAGAAATAGCTGAAATCCAAGGACAATTGGATTATATAAAAAATGCCATGTCTACACATTTCCTTTCAGAGAATATTTGAAATAACATTCAAAAGCTGGAAAAGAGAAAGAAGGAAATCCTAATGGCAGAAGAAGCAACATGGAGATTAAAGAGCAGAGCTCTATAGTTAAATGAGGGAGACCGAAACACCAAATTTTTTCACAGATTCACAAATTCCGGCCAGACAACAAACTCCATATGGAAAATAACTGACTCGGAAGTAAAAACAATATATTCACAAGAATAAATAAGTGATGCTGTAGTAAATCATTTCCAAAATGCTTATAGAAGGAATGAAGGAATCTCTGTGGAAGATATGATCTAGGGGATAGATCCATTCTCCAACATGTTTGATCAGGAAAAAAATGAGGAATTTGCAAAGGAAATTTCCGAGGAAGAACTGTTGGGGGTTCTCAAATCCTTTAAAAGTGATAAAAGCCCTGGTCCTGACGGATGGGCAATCGAACTGTTCATGCGCTTCTTTGACATTATCAAGATGGATTTACTGGGAATGATAGAAGAATTAAGAAATTTAGGCTATATTCACCAAAAGATCTCCTCAACATATATAGCTCCGATTCCGAAGAAAAAATATGTTGAAAACTTCTCGGATTTCAAACCCATCTCATTGTGCAATGTGATATAAAATAATATCAAGAACTATAGCGAGGAGACTGCGAAACACCTTCTCATAGTACATCTCTCCTGAACAACATGGGTTCCTCCCGGGGAGAATCATCCATGATTCGGTGGCGAATGTTCAAGAAAGTATGCACTCTATTCACACAAAGAAAATGGATGCAGCCGTTCTATAGGTTGACCTCTGTAAAACATACGACTGTTTGGATTGGGGCTTCCTTAGACTAATTTTTAGCAAGACTGGGATACAATCTGGGGGGATAAACTGGATCATGGCATGTGTGGAAAATGTTAATTATGCAATGATCATCAATGGTATTCCAACGCGCTTCTTTCGATCTAAAAGAGGCCTCCAGTAGGGATGTACATTATCCCCATTATTATTTATACTAGTAATGGACTGCCTGAGCCTGCATATCAAAAGAGCGATGACAGAAGGGCATTTCAAACCTATGAAGCTGGGCAAAATATCGATATCACGCATAACCTCTTTGTCGATGATATCCTCATAATGGGTATGTTATGTCACTTATCATGGTATTATCTTTTTAACATTTTCAGCAGATTTGCAAACGCTTTGGGAATGTGCATAAATTCAAAGAAATCTATTCTCTATTATAGCAATTTTGACATGAGAACTATAACATATATAAAAGATTTATTTGGAATAGCTACTAATCCTATGCAAAATGATTTGAAACATCTAGGATATAGGCTTAAATCAGCATGCTATAGAATAGCTGATTGGAAATGGCTCATAGAAAAATTCTACAAAAGAATCGCTGGATGGGAATATAGGTGTCTATCCTTAGGGGGGAGGGATATTCTGACACAAACTGTCCTAACTCAACGAGGGGTATATTGGGCTCATCTCTTCCACCTTCCTTCCTCCATCCCAAATGACATAAAACGTCTAATGGCCAACTTCATCTGGGCAAGGGAAAATAACAAGAAAAAATTCCATCTTACAAAATTTGCAAATATAACTCTCCCAAAAAAAAAAGGTGGTTGGGGAATTTTAGACCTTCGTTGCTTTGGCGAGGCTCTGCTCATAAAACCTCTTTGGAGGGGATTATTTGGAACAAGCAATTGGAGTAAGGTTATTAAACATAAATATAAAATAAAGATTTCATATATTGGTACTGTTTGGGTTCAATTGGGAAGAAACCACGTTTAGCTATATGGTCAAGCTTTTTGAAAATCGAGTCAAGTTTCATCCAGCGACTGACTTGGAAATTCCAGTCGGGTAATAACATCCTGATTGGTTTTGACCCTATTCTAGGTGCTGATCCGAATCTATCCATATCAATCCACTTCTTGCACTTCATAAATGATCGTGGTCTATTTTTTTGGGGCCAAGTCATAAAAGATTGGCAAGGAAACCTCCCTGTCTGGAAAAATGCAGATGATTTGGGATTAATTGATATCTGCAAAGAAGAATGGAACCAAATCACAACATCTATGAAACAATTGGGCATCTGTATATCAGGGACTCAAGACAAATTAATATGGTCAGGGAAAATGCAATATGACAATATAGTGGTAAAAGACATCTTCCAAACATTAACAAAAAGATTAGTGAGGAGAGAGGAGAACCATACCCTTTATGCCTTCTGGAAAACTAAAGCTCCAATCAAAGTTATTATTTTTAGTTGGCTAGTTTACCATAACAAGAATCTTGTTTGGGAAAATTTGCAAAAAGGAAATTGGCATGGGCCGGTATTTGCCGTATATGCAAAAACCATTCAGAAGAGAATGATCATATTTTTCTACATTGCCTTCCCACTATTTGGATTTGGAAAAACATTTCTTCACTCATAGATTTCCCTATATTCAGCATCCTTGCATTAGAGAGTCATTGGAATGGTGGAGTTCTCATAAATCTGCATGGCTAATTATACCTCTCTTTCTTTTCTCTGAAATCTAGAAATGGAGGAATATAAACATATTTCAAAATAGTAGGGAAGATTTTTATTTAATCATTGAAAAAATAATAACAAATATTTCTTTTTATTCTACATGGTCACTAAGCTCTGAAGAGAATTCCAAAATGAAAAATGACTTACATTTCTCTTATGGGATGGGCTTTTTTGATGGGGCAGCACAAGGAAATAAATATGCATGTGGATTTTGGATTGCGATAAGTGCTGACTTGATATACAGGATGCATTGGAAAGGTGGAGATGGTACCAATACCAAAGCTGAAGCTGTAGCTCTGGGGACTCCTATGGTTCAACAGTTTCCTTGGGAATCTTGATATACACATATACAGCGACACAGAAATCATGATAGACCAAGTCATGGGGAGAGCAATGATAAAAAATCCCAGACTTCAAGGTTGGTTGGAAAGAACTGATTTCTTATGAAAAACTTAGGACAATTACACAATACAACACATTGAAAGAGGTTATAACAAAGATGCAGGTTCATTGTCAAAAAAAAGATTACAAGCAAACAATGAAGGATGGCATTTAGAGATCACATGAGAGCAATCCATATTCATCACAGAGAGCTTCCCAAATTCGTTTTAAGCAGTTCAATGCAAAGCATCAAATTTTTTTGTAACAGGAATGTTTTTATCTTTTTATTTTTGAAATTTGCTTTGCCACTGGGCATAAATAGTGTCCTCAAAGAGGAGCCCCAACAGTCTCATCGCTAGATAGTGGTATACAGAGCAAAAGCGTGCTTCATAACTATGCTACTGTAGTTCTGTATATGAAATTTTCTCACTGCACTGGCTATATAAATGCTACAGGTCATACAGTGCCCTTAATTATAATTATTCTCCAGGGAGAGGACTATTCTACAACAACAAATGATGTCCCTTCGAGTATATTGCATACAATACTTGCCACTATATATACTCTGTCATATCATCTCAGAACAGTGTCATGCTCTATATGTAGTTTATGTTGCTCTAATGTGTTTCTGGCTCTCAGTTTGATATCATGAGAGCTATTCTTATTTGTATTTTATTGTATATACTTATATCTGGAAAGATGATCTATGTATATTTCCTATGCATATAATATATATATCAGGGTTTTTTCTTGAAAAAAAAGAAAGATCACGTCTGGTACGTGGAGATTGATTTCATTTTCAATGTACTCCATTTTCTTTTTTGGCCTCTAGTTTTCCACATAAGGACCATTCAGGCATTATGGAATTGCTAAGAATTGCACCATAGAATTTTAAACTTACACGGAACTCATACATCAAAATTTTACGAACAGAGATTCCAATCTAATAATTATTTGATGTCATTGTTTTAAAGTCTAAATTGTTTGTTTCATGCTGTGAATAATCTATTGAATGGAATCTGAAATAAAATCTATCATGTACCACGTGCTGTCAATGTCTTCAGAACGATGCGACTAAAATGCATTTTTCGGTTATTTATTTAAACGTATTCTGCAACAACTTTTACAAAAATGGGGAACTGTTATCATTTTATTCTATTTCAGATTTTTTAACGAAGAAAATCACAGCATCATATTCCACAGAGTTTAGTTCAAACCTGAGTGAATGAATAAGTAGGGCAATTTAGTTTCTGGGATGAGTTCAATTTTTTTAAAGAATAGGTACAATTCATTTATTCAAAGTTATAAATCGAAAAGCTTAACCTGTGCAGTAAATCCAATCTTCCAATAATTAGAATAGCTCAATTCATAATTATGGTTGGATTTTGTACATTTAAGTTGTTTTAATTTTTTATTTAAATATAATACAAAATTTATTTTGTTTTTTAATATATTATGAGTGATTTAAAATGTTAAAATGTATATTAACACACTTTTATGATTAAAAAAATTCATCCATCACAGTATTATGGGCATGTAAATTTAATATAATATTATTGTGAAGATTTAATGTTTCATATTTGATATGGAGTGGTATTTTTGTTTTTAATGTAATAGTTAAATAGTTTAAATTTCAACTTGAAATTTAATTTCAGTGTATTTAATTGAAGATAAAGTTCCTCCTGTTATATGTGTAAGGTCTGAGGACCATTGTTTTGGAGAATATATTTGAATAAAATAAAAAAATGTCTTTACCATAGAAAATCTAAATGTTGTTATATAAAATTAATTTTTTATAATATCATTTTTATTAAATATGATATATTTGCTTATTATTTTGATCAATTTTTTATGTGAAGATAATTAATTGTGATTATATTGATATGTGTTGATAGAGTTTTTTAAATTTTAATTTAATTATAAATAATTATTAGGTGGATGGTAAAAGTGAAATTTCAT
>APFE031532106.1:33144-45559 GCA_000404065.3 Pinus taeda
ACACATAATTTCATCCATCAAAAAGTCACAGAAGTAGTGCATTGTTTTGTATGAGCAGTTTCTAACTTCCAAGTTCAAATTGCGGATGGAGGCACAATGAAATGTGAAGGCCGCTGTGAAAATGTCAAAGTTCAAATGGGGCGAAATGCAGTTTTCCATTGATCACATGTCTACAAAGTGGTAAGTGGTTTTGTATTTTTGAGATCGATCCCATAAGGTGCACCACACGTGGCATGGTGGCAGGTGCGAAAACCACCCTTCATCGCGTGATAAAGTATGGATGGGTTCGGTCTAGGTGGGAGCGCTGTAGAGAGACTCATAACAATCCAAAGTTTTATTACAGATACAGACAAACGAATGAGTGGGACGGAAAACATGGCTTTTCTGGTGACCACAATTTCCTCTTTTATCCTCGGCGGAAAGGAAATCAGTTGTACTGGTGGTTTTCTAGCGATCGCATGGCACTTAAGCGGAAAGTGGTTTTTGTGTTATGGGAGTGATTCCATTTGGGATCCTACAGATGGAAGGAGAGAGAAAATGTAAACCGCCCTCCTCGGGTGCTATTGTTCGGGAACCTAGTGCTGCGTGATATGGCTCATGACCATTGGATCTGGTGGAGCAGATCCACGGTCAGGAATGAGCGTGCTGTTTGGTGGGCGGGACCGTTAAACTTCATGTGACTTAGCAGGGTGTGTCTCTCTCGTACGATGGATGGATCAGGTTTTGGAAGGTTATGGTTCTAAAGGCAAGTTTGGTGTGCTTGTGTCCGGATGGCTCTACGGTTATCCTTTATTTTTCCACCCACTAGGCGCTTTCTTTGTACGTATCTTCCAGAGTTAGGTGGAATTCTCTGCTAGATTGAAGGTCTATTTTTTAGGCGGTTAGATTTTTTTGCTAAGGTCCACGGGATAGTTGGACTTTTGTATTCTATGTAAATTCTTCTTGGCTTAATGATATAAAAGGCACTACTCTTGCTTCAGCAAAGAAAAAAAAAGATGTTTAGATTTCTTTTTAAGATCTTAAAATTATTAATAATCTTAATTTTGAATATTGATATTAATATAATTTTGATTGAGATTGTTTTAACTAATTTTAGTTTAGTTAGTTGATGTTAATTTTTATTTTAGAATAAATCCTTAAATTTTTAGAATAATTTTGTCATTTTAATTGATTTTTTTATTTTTAAGAATTAATTTGAAATTTGCAATTTAATATTCATAATCATATAACATATTTGGAATTTTAATTTTGAAAAATTCCTTAATAATTAATGGAGAAGTTAATTTTAATATTAATATATTTCTGGTTGAGTTTCTTTAACTTATTTTTCAATTTTTTTTTTTTGTAAACTGCGGAGGGTCCTTTCTTTTTCTATTACTATGGATCAAAACCATTACATATTCATAGTGGCCTCAACCCACCCCGAGGGGAATCCGGGTTTATTGACCACCTTAGGTTCTTTACAACCATCCAAAAATAAAAAGTCTTAATTCTTCTTGTCCATGCTAAATAAACTAAACAATCATAAAGACTACTAATTTTCCTTATCTGCATTCTAAACTTTTCAAAAAAGGCTTTAATAGCTAATCTATTATCTACTATCTTCATGGAAACAAAATTAATACATATCTTCCTTTACTGAGCTTCCATTCCTGTCTGCTGCTCCACTTCTTTCTTGATGTTTGGGTGGCATTCCTTTATCTGCTGCTGTATTTCATCCAACTTCTTGTCCTGCATTAACAGAGTAATCTGGATATTCCTCAGTTCTTTCTTTAGATTTGGTATTCCTTGGGATAGTTCAGCCATTTCCATAGCTACTTGCTCCATTGCCTTAGCGAGCAGTCTCTTCCTGACCCAATAAACATGCAGCACCTGTTTATATATAGTCATGCAGCCTCTCATGTTTCCTGGATCCGGGAGAAGGTAAACCCAATCTTCCATTTCAGGATCAGATTGTCCCTGAGCTGCCTCCTCTTCCATTTGATGTATTATCCTTCTAATGTCCTTGTTGGTGTTCTCATAGTAAGCTCTTTCTGCATACTGAATCTTCTTCCCCACAGCTCTTCTGGTTTTCCTAACAGATGTTGATGCTTGCTCTTCTCTGTAGTCTCCTGCTCTTCCCCTGCCCTTTCCACGTTGTCTCTATCATCTGCCCCTGCCTCTTCTACTCCTGTAGTTTCCTCTTTCTCCTCGATTTCTCGTGCCCGCGGCGCTACCAATGTCTCGGTCTCCCCTTCGCCCTCGACCCTGCCATTCCTCGTCCTCTCGGGTCTCTTGTTCATCCTCTGTCCCATTCTCTTCCATCTTTCTTATTTTTTCTCGAGCCTTCTCTCCTTTTTCCTCGTCCGAGTCATACATCTCTATATCATCGTCTGAATCATCCTGAACCAATACTGTTTCTTCAGCCACCTCTTCTCTCGCCATTCCTTTTCCTTTTTTATCCCAATTGCTTCATTCCTAGGTGGCTTCATTCTCCTCATTCCTCGCTCTCCTTCTAGTCTCCATTCTTCCCTTAGTTTCTGCTCTGGTTATCTTGATTTTCTGGTTTCACTGTCTTCCTTTATGCCTGGCTCGATCCCTCACCACCCTTCCTCTTTTCCAATTCTCACACTCTTCCCTTCGCCTTTGCCTTCCTTCGTGCCGCTCTCCTTCTTTAATATTTTGCCCCTTTTGGTTTCCTCTTGCTGTCTTAGCTTGCTCGCCTTGCCACCTGTTAGCTCTTTCACTGTCTACATCCCTTCGCACCTCCTTCGTACTATCATACCCGCTTATGTTATCTGACACTCTGTCGTCTCCGCCTCCCTCCATCACCAATCCATCATCGATCTGCCTTGGGGTGTGATTCTTCCTGATGGTCCTGCTACCCTTACTTATTATTACCTGGCCCTCCTCAGTCATGTACCTCCTTCGTGCCTGCCTTGTATTAATTACTCTATGCATCGCCAAAATCACCCCGATCGGGGGTCTCTTGTGTTCATTCTTATTGTTTTGTGGATTCGACATGGTCTTGATTTATTATGATTGCCAGTTCCTCCCATCTCAGGTTATTCATTACTATTGGCCATCTGTTGTCAATATTCCTTTCCTGATCATTACTCCCCCAGTTGGCAAGAAAGTTCGCCGCCTTATTTCCCTTCCTTCTGACATGATTAATAATTTTATAATATATCTTCTTTAATAATTCTCCTAGATCCTGAACTATCCCAACTGTTCTCTAGCTTCCAACGATCTGTTCCCAGTTTCTCCCGTTATTGAGTTTTTGGAGTATCTCTACTACCACCTGAGTCCCCTTCTATCTCTAGATTCCTATAGCTGTTCCTCATTGCCATCCTTAACCCTTGGTGTATCGCCCACAGTTTAGTTTCGTTGTTAGTCATTTCTCCTCCCCACTCTGCATATACCCATCTGGTGTTTTCCTCACTGTCTCTAAAGATTCCTCCAAAGCCTGCGTTCCCTGGGTTCCCTTTGGATGCCCCGTCGAACTTCAGCTTGATGAATTTCTCTTTAGGGTATCTGAACTGCTCTGAACTATGAACCTGTTTATTTTTCCGATTTTCTTTCTTGGGGTATAGCATATCATATTTCATATTTAATTTTATTAGGATTTGTCCTTCCTCCTGATTTCCTTTCCATTCTTCCTCATCCTAGTCTTTAGCTAGGATCGTTTCTCTGATAGAGTTTAAAACTCTTTTCCATATTTCTTCTGGCATTGTATGTCTGTCTAGGAAGATCCTTCAATTTCTTTCCTTCCAAAGGAGCCATATCACGAAACCCACTGTCAGAGTCCAAGCTCTCTTGACAACTTTACAGTGGAAATGTTCTTTATTCCATTGAAAAATGTTTTTTTTAAAATCACTGGGGTCTCTTTTTGATTTACCATATAGCTTTCTAGTCTCTTCCCATATTTGCATCGCATACTGGCAGTTATTCAAAATGTGTTCCTGAGTTTCATTTTCTATATTGTAGAGACTACACTTCGATGGCCCGAGGAAGCCTCTCTTTTGAATTTTGTCCCATGTTAAGATTCTTTCCTTTCCAACAAGCCATGCAAATAAGGCTATATTTGGCCACCATTTGCCGTCCTAGATGATTTTCCACTTTGTGCTTTCCTTTGCCCTCTCCTGATATCCCATCAGATAATATGCCTCCTTGACTGTAAAGGTTCCTTTCGTTGATTTTCCCCACCTGAGAATATATTCCCCATTTCTAACCTTTATTTTCCTTGATTCTACTTCTTTTAAGTATATTTTTTGCTGTTCTTGATTAATGTTTTCATCCCATTCTTCAGACTTTTTCCATTTTCTCCATATTTCATCTGTCTCCCCTTCTATCCAATAATATTTTACGTATTTTCTCCCCTCCCTGAGCGCATTTTTTTGTATATTCTGCAGTGTTTGGATATTAATCAGTTTGTCTCTCTATTGCCAACCTTCATCCCAAAATCTGGCATTCCTTCCTCCTCTTATTTCCCAGAAGGCATATCTGTTTTTTATATTCCTGTTCTGGCTTGCCAGGTTCCAAATTGTAGAACCTTTCGGAGTCTCTTCCAGTCTAAGGATTTCATCCGTAGTTTTAGGCATATTGTACTTATGAGTCCATATTTTCTTCCATAGGTCATTTCCTCCCCTCACCCACTGCCACCACAATTTTTCTCCAAGCACCTTATTTAGCATCTCCGGATCTCTCAATCCAAGGCCTCCTTCCTCTTTCCTTTTCATTATATTTTTCCATGAAACTAATGCCAATTTCCTCTGTTGATTTGGACTGCCCCAAATGAATTTTCCATATATCTCTTTTATTTTTGTGCATGCCCCTTTGGGGGCAGCCATAATAGATAAAGGATAAATAGGCATTGCTTAGAGGACTAATTTCCCAAGGACTATTCTGCCTGCTATATTCAGAGATCTAAAAGACCAACTTGCCATTTTATTCTTGAGTTGTTCTATAACCTGCTACCAATTTACCATTCTTGTGGGATTAATATCTATCTGATTCCCCAGGTACTTTGTTGGAAGTTCTCCCTGCCTGAACCCTAGCATCCTGGTTAGATGAGTTTTGATTGAGTCCAAAGTGTTAAAAACAAAAGTGCAAGATTTATCCTTATTGAACTCCATACCTGAAGCCTCCATAAACAGGTCCAGGATTCTTTTCATATTCCTAACTTCTTTTATTGATGCTTCACAAAATAGCATAATGTCATCTACAAATTGTTGATGGGTTATGGGTAGATTGCTCCCCCAAAACCTTAAGCCTTTGATTTTTCTTTCCCTCTGCTCCTTTTTAAAGTATCTTCCTAGCCCCTCTGCTGCCATTATGAATAGGAAAGGAGATAGAGGATCCCCTTTCCTTATTCCTCTTGTGGCATTGAAAGTTGTTGAAGGTATCCCATTTGTTAATATTGAGAAATTCGGTGTTGATATCATGTTGTACACCCATTCTATCCATCTGTTATTGAAACCGAAGGTCTCTAGGACTCTTTTAAGATAATTCCAATTCAAACGATCATAGGCCTTTGACAAATCGAGCTTTATCATCATTCCTTTCTGCTTCTTCTCTTTAGGGAGTGGATGACTTCTTGAGTTACTACTAGTCTGTCAAGAATTTGTCTTCCCTCAACAAACCTTATTTTCTCTGGGGAGATTAAGCTGGCGGGGAGAGGTTTTAATCTTTTTGCTATCAGGGTGGCTATTATTTTGTATATTACATTACATAATGCAATTGGGTGAAAGCCCTGAGAATTTTCAGATTTAGCATTATTAGGGATCAGAGTAAAGAAGGCCGAGTTTATAGCTGGCCATACCTTTTGCTTCATGCGAGATTCTTCTACTACCTCCGGGATCTCCTTACCCAGAAAGTGCCATCCTGCTTGATAAAACTCCATTGTATAACCATCAGGTCCTGGTGCTTTGCCTTTATTCATGCTCATCACAATTTCCTCTACTTCCTCAATAGTAGCTGCTCTCATCAGTGCTTTGTTCTGCACTTCTGTTACTACTTTAGGAATTTCCTTGCATATATTCTCTATAACTGCTGAGTGTTCTTTTTGAGATTCTGTCAGAATTTATTTATGGTATTCAACCAGTACTTTCTCAATTCCTTCTTGTTCTATTATCCTTTCCCCTTCTTCATTTTTAATGTATAAGATCCTATTTCTCTGTCTATGTTGTATCATAGCTTGGTGAAAAAACTTGGTGTTTCTTTCTCCTTCTCGTAGCCAATTGATCCTGGATTTTTGTTTCCATAGGATCTCCTCCTGCTTCCTCCTTTCTTCCAGTTTACTTATTATAATTCCTTCTTCTTTGCATCTTTCCTCTGTTCTTCCTTCTACAATTATTCTTTGTTGTATTTCTTCCATTTCTTTTTCAAGTTTCTGTTTCTCCTCTATTATATTCCGAAACTCTTCTTTATTCCATTTCTTTATCTTCCCCTTCAATTCGTTGAGTTTTAACTGGAAAGTGTGCATCTTCCCTTTTCCTTGTAATGTGCTTTGAGTCCACCATTCCTCTGCTTTTAACAAAAAGTGAGGGTTCCTAAGCCAGAAGGTCTCAAATCTGAATGGTTTTTTCCCCACATTTTTCTTAATATCTATTTCCAACATGACAGGCCAATGATCTGACCCAATAGCTGGCATTATTTTTGCTTCTACAAAAACATCTCGATTCATGATTGATTCTGATACAAGGAATCTGTCTAGTCTAGAAGCTATCTGGTTTTTCCCCCCTCTTCGGTTATTCCATGTATAAATGCCATAAATTGTTGGTATATCCACCAACCTTTGTTATGAAATCATCTCATTAAATATATCCATATGCTGATCTAGTCTCCTTATTCCTCCTTTCTTCTCATCTATGGTTCTAATCATATTAAAATCCCCTCCTACTATCCATGGTGTTTCTGGATAGATCCTTCTTGAAGCTTGCACATTCTTAAGAAAACTTTCTCGTTCTCCTGGTATGTGCGGTCCATAGACCCCTGAAATAAGAATTCTCTCCACTGATCCTATTAATCTACACAGACCGGTGAGGATTCTAGGGAGGCTTATCCAATTTTCAAATATTATCTCCTCGAGGTTCCACATGATTGCTAAGCCCCCTGCAGTACCATTTGCATCTTGTCCCATTACTTCATATTGTATTTTTAGTTTTTTGATTATTCCTTCCATTTATTGCATACTGATCTTTGTCTCCTGGATTATCATGATCCCAGGTTTTTCTTTCTTCAACCTCTCTTTTAAATACCTCTGCTTTCCTTTGCTGTTGAGGCCCCTAATATTCCAACTTGTGACTATCGTTTATAACTTCTTGGATGGCTGTTGGAATACCTCTGATAGAGGTATAACCTTGCCTGAGTTGACCAGAATTTCTCCTACAGCTTGTATAGTCTCATTCAGTGTTCTTCTACCTCTCTTTCTGCCTCCCTTGCCAATACCATCCATTCCCATGTTATTATTTTCATATATCCCTATTTGTCCTGTTAGGTCTTCCAAGGCTCTTCCTTTTTTTCTTTGTACTTTTGGAATGTTTCTTTATATAGTTGTTTCTAAGTTTCTGGTATAAATCTCTTATCAAGATTTTTCCATTCCTGTAGCAATTTCCTCATGATTCTTTCCTCTTCAATCCCACTGTCCTTTTGTAACTCTGTCTCCATCTGGGTTTGCTTTGTTGTTATCTCCAAGCTTTCCCCTGCCCCTTCTTTAGTCTCCCTGATATGTATTGTGTCACTATCTTTTGTCTCTTTACTAATTTCCATTAGCTCATTCTCATTCTCATCTTTTTCAATCATTTTTCCTGCTTTCTCTTCTTCATTCTCCTGAAGGGCCTGGCATTTATTTTGACTTTCAATTATAACAAGTTTTGTTTGTCCTTGTATCTTTGTTCCTTCTTTTCCTGATTTTTTCCTTCTACTGATCTCTTGGAAACCCATTTCCCCAGCCTCTGCTCTCTCTGCCCTCCTTTGTTCTTCTTCTTGCTTTTTTGAAATTTCCTCTTCTTTATTTAACGGGCACTGCTTGTAAAGATGCCCGTATTCATGACACCTTCTACACCTGAAAGGTATGTGTTCATAATCCATTGGTTGCTACCATATCTCATCCTGGTACTCTAACTCTATATATTCAGGCAACGGTTTTGCTATGTTCATGTAGACACATATCCTTGCATAGGGCCTATACTTCCCTCTTTTTTTCGACTCGGCTACTTTGACAAAGGTCCCGATTGTATTACCAATCCCTTCGAGAATATCAGGGTCCCAAAATTCTGCAGGTAGGCTAAATAATCTGACCCAGATAGGTGCTGCTAGCATTCTCTCATTTTCTGGGTTATATCTTTCTTCCCAATGTCTCATGAACAAACCGACATTATTCATGAAGTATGGTCCTTCCTCGAAAGCTCTTGCTTTATCCTCCAGATTTGCAAATATTACTGTGAAAAACCCTTTCGCTCCTAGCTTTAGATCTATATGCCCTTTTGGCTTCCATCTTTGTTGTATCCATTTTACTAGATCCCTCTCTGTTGGCCAAAACCCTACAAACTTGCATATCAAAGCATGATCCCTCATATAGCATCTATATTCTTCAAGTTTGTTATTGGGTATTACATACCTTGGTTTTTTCTGTGCTCTCGGTAAGAATCGCCCCCCTGTCTTGGTTTGCCATTGGTTTCCTAGTACCGGTGCCTCTCTGCTGCTCTCCCTTAGATTACTCTGTATTCTACTCCCGCTTGCTTCCCCTGCCACTATATTTTTGTAGGAGGGGATCTCTCCCCTCCCCTGCCTGCTTTCCATAGTTTCCTTCAACTCTGTCTAGTTTTATTTGTTCCTAGCCGCGCGCTATAATATTTGTTACTCGCGCCTGCTCGCAGAGGGCTACCCTTCTGCTTTTCTCCGCCTCTATCGCCCAGTCTCGTCGGCTTCTGCAAACCCTAATATGTCAAAACCTGCCCCTGTTCCGCGTTTCGAGCTCCCTCATCTCTCCCAAGTTAAACCGAAGTCTACCACCAAATTGTAAGCATGAGAAGCAAGTTAAAAAAAAATTGAATTGACCTCAAGGTGGAGTATTTGACTAGAAGTTCAAATGTTGATTTCTTTGCCACCGCCAACTTATTTTTCTAATTTAGTTAACGTTGTTTTTAGTTTATAATTTTATATAATTTTTTTTTTAATGATTGATTTTTAATTTTCTTATTTGAGAAATAATGTTTAATAATAATATAAATCACTAATAATATTATTAATATTAATCTAAATTTTGAAATTATCTAGTTTAAAATAATTTTATTTAATTTTAATTTTAATTTTTTAATTTTTAACTAATAATATCTTATATTTATAGTTGAAATCTGAATTAATTTTTTTTTAGATTAGTGTTGGTGATTATTTAGGGTGTGAGGGTTGGAAAGTAAGGATAGGAATGGAGGTGACCAGTTTAGTGAAGAGAGGGGAGGGGAGGGCAATCTAGGAGGTTAAAGCAAGAATCCAATTGTCGATTCTAAAAATAATGGATGTAATAATTCCGAAAGAAAATTCTACACAAAATCCATAACTCATCATCATTTCTTGTAGCACATTAATTAACATCATGAGTAACACTTCGGCCATCAAACTCAGACCTCAGCAACATACTATATATTTATTAGTACAACAACTTAAATCCTAGCAACATGCTCTCAAAGACCAACAATATGAGGTCAATGGAAAAGGCAATGCATATAAAGATGCATCACAATGTAAAGACCCTTGCAGCAAATACAACCTTTGTATGTAAACCACATCTACCATTGACAATCATCAACACATTGATCTCAAACTCAATCACAACAATTCAATCATAATAATTTAAAACATCTCAATAAGACATGTAAACAACCCCTGCAGAACAATCATCTCAGTCACAACACTCTTCTCGAAATGGACCTCTGCATAAAACATTAAGGCACATATGTAAGCTATTTTCAAACTCATTCAAGGCAATTTCATCATGTCAATATCCACTCCCTACTATATACATATTAACCTCATGACCATAACAAAATCAAGTTCACATAAATTCACTCTAATATGACCAATAATTAGGATCTCAACACAACATGTCATGCAACATATACTTCAATTTCGCTAGCAAGCTCTATCCATATAAGACAACCATCTATGAATACAAACTTGTGTCATACAAAATCTTTACTCAAAGCACTGATCTCTATGCATTGAGCATAAAAAAGGCTTTCAAACCTTTGTCACAGATCTTTACATACACAATACTCTATCAACTAGGAAAATCACTAATCTCAATTCACCAAGCATAAGAATCTCAATCTCTGCCATCAATCCTTCATACAAGCTCTAAAAGGACAAGAATCAAACAAACTTAGTCATAGAAGAACCTATGCCATTATTCTTGTGCACAACAATCTCTTTTGTAACATCTAAACCTTTGCACGTAATGACAACAATACCCTCTTCCCTTCTTCATTACACATTTCAACCTCAAAGATCAAACAACTAGCTTCAATCCTACATACATTACATTCTAGACCCTTTGCATATAGATATTTGTCCAATGCACTCAACCTCTCTAACAATCCTTTAACAACAAATCAAAATGTTAGACATACAATATCATAGAACAAGCAGTAGCATACATGAACCTCTGACTGAACAATATAGTATATAATCTTATGCTTTAACCCCTGTAACAAGCCTATTAACATCCAATCTTTGTCATACTCATGTATTTCAAATGTAAGAACTATAGATCAAGCATATAGGGTCAGCAATGTTGATCATTCAACCACTACTCTTTGCTAAACACTCACAACAGTATCTCAAGAATAATATAAAGCATAAGTCTTGTTGATCCAAACAACTCGAGCAGCAAAACTAGCGACAACTACATAAGATAGATCTAAGAGTATGGTGCACATTAGCTTCAGTAAGAGTATGATAAGCATAAGCTAGAATGAATACCTATTGGTGTATAGAACAAACTTGGATCTCAATGCATAAATGAAAATCATTAGTAACTAAATGAGACGTGAAAAACAAAATGACCAAGAAGTGTATAATTTACCATCTACAACTTTCAAACTTCCTGCATCAAAGGCCAAACACTTAGAAGATAACTCACTATAGATCTTCTCCTTGTGTGCTTAATACACTTACTCCTACAATTGTTAGACAAAGTATTTAAACTTTTAGATCAAAGTTATTAACACAAAGCTAATTGATCCATCCACCCTTCATGACACTTGTTCCAAAATGGAATGAAACCAACAAGATCATTTGTGTGGATTACTGGTGCCAGAACCAAATTGATCTCATCCAAATGCACACAGTTATTGATCAAGCTTGTTGCCCTTTTACAGCCTTTCTTCCTTCACCTTACCATGAGAAAACCCAAAGATTTGTTGATGATGGGAGGAAATAGATGTTAGACACTTGAATTCCATGGAAAATTCAATGGTTTTGCATGTGGTTTTCTCAATTTCTTCACCTACCAGCTTAACACACCCTCTTTATTTTGGAAGTGTGCCATAACGCAAATAATATAATTGCTAGGGCGCATTATAATGCGAGTTGTTTACTTCTTCAGCTGCATTACCAAGATCCTCTGGCCATAACATAATCAAATTTCTTCAACACTTCCAAAACCTATCCAATTTCTCATGCAAGCATCTTAGAACCTGTCCCCATAACAGAATCAAATTTCTTCAGCACTTCCAGAACCTATCCAATTTCTCATACAAGCATCTTAGAACCTGTCCACCCTCTTCTGCAAGCATAAGGATGTCATTATAAGTCATTACCTAGTCAAACATATCAATTAGGTTGCCAATCACCAATATTGTGATAAGATCTAGGTTGACATAGTATGACAAGACCACGATCCAGATTGACATTCTGTAAATCGAATGTCGGATACATCAAGTATAATATTTTCTTTAAAGCTAGTTCCTTCATTTTCGCCATGTTTCGCCATGTTTTAAAGTCTAAGTTGTTATTTTCATGCTGTGAATAATCTATCATGTTCCACGTGCTATGAATGTCTTCATAACGAAGCGACTAAAATGCATTTTTTATGTTATTTATTTAAGAATCTACTATGACAACTTTAAAAATTTATTTATTATTATCATTTTATTCTCTTTCAGATTTTTTTATGAAGAAAGTCACTGCATCAAAATTTTAATATGTTTAATAAACAAATATGTGTGTTTTTTTTATAAATATGTAATAGAAATTAGTTTTTTAATTTATTTTTGTATTTGGTTTGGATTTACTTTATAATTATAGTAGGTTTGAACTATATTGGTAGTGGGATTGTATTCATAGATATATCTGAATTTTTTCAATTATTTGTTTGATAGTGGTTTTGCCATAAAAGTTTTCATCCATTACATTATTAAAATTATATGAATGTCAT
>APFE031532106.1:46351-75404 GCA_000404065.3 Pinus taeda
AATAATGATAGAGAGTGAAAAATGTCTATTTAATTTAAAGAAAAAATTGTTATATAAAAGAATTGAATTTATTTCTTTACTGAATTATTCATTTTAAATGTAAATGTCATTTATAATCAAACTTCTAATTTTTTTTTTTTTTTTTTATTTTTTTTTTTAAATGTTAAATGAAAACTAATCAAACGTTGAAATATAAAATCTAAATAAATATTTTTCCTTTTTGAGATATTAGAGAACTTTTTTTCCTAGAAAATAAATTCATTTTCTCATTTCCATTAATTTACATTTTATGGTAATCTTTTTATTAATGTAATGATTAAATAGCATAGTTTTCACTTTAAATTAGGGTATTTAATTGAAGAGCCAATTCTTTCACTCACTGGTTGCACCTACCCTCTTGTATGGGTGTGAGGTTTGGGGACCACACTAATGGGGAGTTATCTTAGTGACCTTTCATGTCGTAACAATTATATACATGATCAGATGAATCGACAACTTACGAAGCGGTCTTCTAATATATTCATGTCTTTCTCTCAAATCTCCTATTGAGCATGGAGAACGTGAGATTGATTTAGGTTGGCATATGCGAGTCTCTTCTTTAGTTTACCTCATTGATCTAGACATTAACAAATGATGGGATCCTCCTTGAGGCGGGGGGCTTTGAACATGACCCAACGGAGTACTAATAATATTGGTCATGCAATGCAAGGTGAACTTAGTCCACTATGTTTGTCATTATCACATAAGGTCCATTGGGTAGTTAACATGGAATAAATGAAATGTGGCTTTATTACATATTGGGATCCTCCCTATGGGTGCAAGGTGGCCCAACAAGCTCATTACATCTAACTAATAACAATTGTCATTCAATATTAGGTAGACTAGGTCCATTATGCTAGTTATTATTAAAAAAGACTCAGTTGGTAGTTACCATAGAAAAATGTAATGTGGTCTCATTAAAAAAGTCCATTGGAGTAAGTTAATTTGTGAGAAAATAAACATATTTTTTATTGAAATTCTTCCCCAAATCTAGTAGGATTTTTTTTTTTGTAAGTTTTGTCTGAATTGATTAAAGGGAAATTTGACCATGGAACTTTTACTTTGGGTGTTTTGACCTATTTGAGATAACCCATATCATTGAAATTTTGAAAAAAATGAGTCACTCACCATGGAAATTTTCCTGGCCCAAACAACTCGTAAGAAGGGTTGAGTATTTCCACTTATTCAACTACTCTTTTAGAATTTGGTTATGACTAGGATTTTCTAGCTAGCTACAAATAAGGGTGAGGTCCTAATAAATCTTGTATTGGGTATTAGCTCATTGCAAGGATGTCTCTTCTAGATGTAAGTAAATGGAGTTGGTCCTTTCAAAATATACACATGATCTATACATTCATTTTCTCCCAAACATCAGCGATAAATGATGTAAACTTTGAAATGGGAACTATAAACTCAAAACAGGAACTTTGGCAAAAAAAACCCCGAAAAAAAATAAAAAACAATGATAAAATTTAAAAGTGTATATACTGGAATGATGGTTTTTTTTTAGGGTCAATTTTGAACATGTTTTAAAAATGGCAGTGAAAACGAATTTTTCGTTCAAAAAACACCTTGAAAATGAAAAAGTGTTGATATTGGAATGATGGTTATTTTTTTAGGGTCAACTTTAAGCATTTTTAAAAAATGCTAGTAAAACTAAATTTTTATGTGCAAAAAAACAGTTGTTTATGAGGAAAAAAACACACTAATGTTTTTGGTAGAATAGCATTTTTCTTTCCTAAGTATAAATTCAAAATGTTTTCAACCATAACATTATAGATACAAAAAAAATTGAATTTTTTCAACCATAAAATTAAAAAACCATGACATTATGAACAAATTACATGATTTGTTTTTAGAGAAATTGGCGGCTCTAGTTCTAGGGTTCAACTAAGCAAGTGACAGAGGGCAACAAGCATTCATGGAGACACAGGGAGGAGGAATCTCCACTCCTTCCTATAGTAATATAGTAGCAAATAGAGGAAGAGGAGGGAAAAAGAGAAAACCTCCATAGCCCTCGAAGGTCAAGGCAAAAAACACAGAAACTCAGAAGGAGGAAGGTAGCAAAACCAATGCAGATGAAGGGGCCCACGAAGAAGACTGTCAGGAGGAGAAAGAGGAAGACAGAGGTCAAGGATTAAATAATAGAGCTAAGATGGAGCCCTGTAAACATAATACAATAACTAAACCTCGGGTTATTCTGAATGATCCAGCTCTGCAAGCGCACAGGGATCACATGGCTAACTATGGCATCATATGCAAATTTATGGGAATTTGGCCATTAGAGAAAGCATTGTACACCTGGATAAAATACAACTAGAAACCAAAGGGGGAGTTAAATATACATCTTGGATCCAAAGGTTTTTTCGCTATGGTGTTTACGGACATGGAAGACAGAGATAGAATTTTTGAAGGAGGGCCATACCTCTTTGCAACTGCTGGTCTCTATATGCGGCCATGGACGATGAAATTTGTGCCAGAATGAGAAACCTTCACTTTGGTACCGGTATGGATTCGAATATACTCCTTACCTTTATATTAATGGATGCCATAATCTTTAAAAGCTACAGGCAATAAATTAGGTCATTTCTTAAAAATTTTAGAGGAAACTCTAACGGGAAAATATACATCTTATGCCCGTATATGTGTGGAGATGGACCTATAAGGAGCACTTCTAGATGAGGTCATTCTAGAAGTCTATGACAAGGAATGGGTTCAAGCAGTTGACTATGAACATATCCCGTTTATATGTCACAAATGTCATGAGCATGGGCATCTATCCAGAGACTGTCCTCTCAATGGAAGGGAGGAAAACCTAAATACCAATAAAGGAAAAGACCAGACAAGTTTCACCAAAGTAGGAGGAAGGAAGACACAAAAGAACCTTAGTGTGAATGATAAAACAAAAAGTTACAACAGTTTTGAGATCTTAGGAGAAAAAGAAGCTGATGGAGGGGATAAAGAGAGTACAGAGAATCAGACAGCAAGGGGGAAAGAAAAAGAGACCAGCATGGAGTACACTCAGGAACAAAATGAACATACAACGGACACTTTGAGTACCATGGAAATAGAAAATGACCAGGAAATGACTCAAAGTGAAAGTGGTACAGAGGATCAAGATTTAGAGGAGATCCTGGAAAGAAAGAACTTAGAGCTAGAAAAGTTTCTAGAGTAGGGAGGCAACCTGGGAATAAACTCATCCCTCAGGAGGACGTTGACAAGGTCCAACAGATATTCCTTAGCAAGGGACATCAAACAGCTGCAGGAGTCAAAAGAGGACATGACAACCAGGAAAACAAAGGGAATTCCTCAATAGGATTAATAATAGGAAAACTAGCAAAGAATCCAGGCAAGAGGAGGAGAAGAAAAAGACAGAAAGAACTACTACTGGAGTGTGGAAAACTCATGATTGATTCAGGAAGGATGAAAGACCTTTCTAGTTACTCCTTTAAAACCCAACCTCAATGAAAATCACAACCTGGAACATTAGAGGACTATGGAGCAGAAGAAACAGAGGAATCTAGGTAAAAGAAACAGAGAGGAAAAACCTGACATAGTATTCATACAGGAAACAAAATGCTCAGTGGAGAGGATCTGCGAAAAACATAGAAAATGGGTAAATAGAAATGAATACCTTGAAGTTAATGAAAATAAATCTGCTGGTGGTATTGTCACTCTATGGGATGCACAAACATTTGGTGTGATTGATGCAGAGGCATCCAGACATCGCCTTTCTTTGATTTTCCAACCGGTGGGTGACAGACAATGTTACATGATCACCAATGTCTATGGTCTACAACCAATGGAGGACAAACTTCAACTCCTCACAACACTGGAGGATATGAATAAGAGCTACCCAGCTCTACCCTGGATTCTTGGAGGTGATTTTAACTTAACAAAATCACTCATGGAGAAGAAAGGAGGAACTAGAACACTTGGTAGAGACTCAATTGCCTTCCAGCACTTCATCACCAATATGAAATTGGTTGATATGGAAACAAGCAATGGAATATGCACTTGTAATAACAAAAGAGGGGGCCTACCCAAGTGGCCTCAAAATTGGATAGATTTATGGTTTCAAAGGAACTTCTTCTTAGGGGAAGCAACATTACTGCATTCATACTACCTTTTGGGGGTTCAAATCACTGGCCTATCTAATTGGAAGCTTCCCTTTTTGGCAAACCAACGAACACCCCCTTCAAGTTTGAGAACACTCGGCTCACACATTTAGATTTCCTCACAAACATTGAAAAATGGTGGAAGGAAGAGCCTCACCTTCAAGGTACAAAGATGTTCCTTCTTCATTGTAGGCTCAAACACATTAAAGGCAAACTCAAAGAGTGGAATAAAAAGGAATTTGGTAACATCTTCAAAGCTAAAGGAGAGGTGGAAAAGAAACTAAAGGAAATAAACCATATTCTTATCACAGAAGGCTATACAAATGAAAGGAAAGAGATGGCAAAGTCACTCCAACAGGAGTGGGGCAACAGATGCCTTCAAGAAGAAATACTCTAGAGACAGAAATCCAGAGTACAATGGATTAAAGAAGGGGAGAGAAACAACAAATTCTTTCACATATCCACCATAGCTCACTGAAACAACAATATAATTGTGAAACTTACAAATCACCATGGAATAGAGAGAAACACTTATGAAGAGATGGAGAAGGTTCTACTCCAGCATTTTAATAAAATTGCTGAGGACACCTCAGAAGATAGATACCAGTTTATGGAAAAATTCACTCAATACATCCCTAAATTGGTTACCAGAGAATATAATTTCAATCTCAATAGACCAGTAACAGAGGAAGAAATTAAGGAAGCTGTGAAAGAGATGCAAAATGGGAAAGCACCAGGCCCAGATGGCTTTAATGTGGAATTTTTCAAAGCTTGTTGGAGGATAGTGAAACAGGACATCCTGGAGGTAGTGGAAGACTCACGAAGATTTGAGAAAGTCTTAAAGGCATTCAATGAATCTTTCATAGCCTTAATCCCCAAAGAGGAGAAGGCCACCTCTCCTAACAGATTTTGGCCTATAGCATTATGAAATGTGATATACAAAATTATATCCAAATTCATTTCCAACCATCTCAAACCCATCCTCCCAACCCTAGTGTCAGAGGAACAAATGGGCTATGTGGAAGGAAGACAAATTCTAGATAATATAATTCAAGCACATGAAACGGTTCATTCACTCATTACTAACAAACAAGTAGGAATGATAATGCAGCTGGACATAGCAAAGGCCTATGACGAACTTAGTTGGTTGTACATAAGAGCAATTTTAAAATCCTATGGCTTTGATTACAATTGGATTAAATAGGTTATGGTGCTAGTTACCACAACTAGCTGTTCAATTCTTCTCAATGGCTCTCCTTCCAAAACCTTCATTCCTTCTAAAGGTCTCAGGCAAGGAGATCCTCTTTCTCCTTTCCTTTTCATTACAATGATGGAAGGGTTAGGAAGAGCTATCAGAGCTGCTAAAGAAGAAGGGAGAATTCAGGGTCTGAGACTCACTCAAGGTGGGGACATAGCGACACGTCAACAATTTGTGGATGACACTATGCTTCAAGGCACACCCACTGCCAAGGAAGCCAAAGCATTCAAACAGATTCTTAGTGAGTTTTCTAGGGCAGCACGCACAGAGGTAAGTCTCACTAAATCAAAGATTTTCTTTTTCAATACAGATATTTCAATTCAAAGAAATATTTCCAAAATTTTGGGCTTTCAAAGGGAATCATTGCTTGTGAAGTACCTAGGAGTTCCTCTCACTGCCAAACCACTTCACAAGGATATCTGGGAGCCTGTTCTTAATAAGATAAAAGATAAGATCAGTAAATGGACAACCAGAGCACCGAATCTAGCAGGGAGACTAATTTTGAGTAAGGTTGTCCTCCAAAGTATCCCTATCTATATGTTATCTGCCATTCTATCACCAGCCAGAGTAATTACCAATATAAGAAACATTAAGAGAGACTTTCTCTGAGGGAAAGGTGAAGAAAAGAATAAATGGGCCCTTGTGGCATGGGACATAGTATGCAAACCTAAGTCCTATGGTGGCTTGGGTCTTCATGACCTAGGAATTCTGAATAGAATTCTTGGTGCCAAAATCTGGTGGAGATGGCTAAAAGAAATACAAGCCCCCTGGGCAAAACTCTGGAAGCAGAAATATGCTAGCAAGTGGTAGGAGAAAAATCTAATCAAAATGACAAGACAAGTTAAATTTTCTGCAATTTGGAACAAGGCATGGGAGAATAAGGCCCTAGTCCAAAACCATATTTTCTAGGAGATCATAAATGGGAACATGGCTTGGTTCTGGGAGGACAATTGGTAGCAGGAGAAAAATATCTGAAGTGAAGAATTAGTAGACATTCACACTGATACTATCAACAAAGGACTAAGGTGGGTAAGTGACTATTGGGACCAATCAAGGAACATGGGAAATGGAGAACTTGGAAACTTCCAGATTACTATGGAATGGGCATGCTGCATACTCCAGCTATAGCCCTTCAAGGTCTTTTAGACAATAGACAAATCTTGAACTCAAACTTGAACAATCAACTAAGATGGGGAAAGAACAAGATAGGTCTCTTCAACCTTAAGGAAGCCAAAATAATAGATGCAGAGCTTAACCTTCCAAACACTGATAAGATGTGGAAAGAAAGCTGGGAAAATCCTCATTGGATGAAAGTAAAACTGTCCAAGTGGCTGGTTCAACAGGGCAAGATTCTAACATGGGATAACCTAAGAAAAAGAGGCTTTTTGGCCCCTCAAGATGTCACTTATGTAGACAACAAGAAGAGACTACAAATCATCTATTGAATATGCACTTTCACTACAATACTTTGGAATTGGGTTGGAGAAGTATTTGAGCAGATAGACAAAAATATCAATGACATCACTACTAGATTGAAGAGTTGGTGAAATTTTTTTCGGACAATGAGATCATTAACTCTTCCTAGATGTTGACCCCAGGATTCATAATCTGGAATATCTGGAAGGAGAGCAACAATAGGATTTTCAAGGAGAAAGGGATTCCGATGAGTATCATCCTTAAGCTAATCCTTAAACAACTCAAAGAGTCCGTTCATATCCTGGGAGGTGCAGCTACTGACAAACCCATCAGACAAAGAGAGACCAGAATTTTGGAGAATTTAGAGTTCAAGGTTCATCCCCCTTAGGGTTCTATGCAAATTACCAAGAAGACCTCAGCAGATAAGTCTTCTTGGAAACCCCCTTCTCATGGCTTTTTAAAATTCAACATAGATGAGGCTTCAAAAGGGAATCTGGGAGAAGCTGGTTATGGAGGGGTCTTGAGGGATGAGGAAGGAAACATACAAGTCATCTTCCACAATTATCTAGGAAAAGCAACCAACAATATGGCTGAGCTCATGGCGATGGAATTTTGCCTAGAAATACTGATCAAGCACAACATTCACAATGTCATTATTGAGGCTGACTCGGAACTAGTCATTAACTAAATGAAGAGGATAAATGTTGGTGCTACACCTGAGAAAATATCAGAACATTGGAGGCTTCTGCGAGTCTACCAAAGAATCCAAGTGCACCTAAGAAGGCTAAGAACTCTTAGGTTGGTGCATGTTCGCAGGGAAGCTAACAATGTTGCGGACTGGCTTGCAAATGAAGGGGTACGAAACAAGCATATCGACTTGTGCTGCTAGTGGGAGGAGATAACAGATGACAGGTTGAAGGAAAGATGCTCATCCAGGGCCATCAGTGACTGACAGTAGCATCAGGAAAAATCAAGAGACAAAATTTCTGAAATAGAGTCACATAGATAGGGCCTCATTGATCTAGATTCATTATGAAATGTTATGACATATGTGAGGTCCTTTTTAGGATGCAGGTCTATGTCGACCTCCTTAACCCAGGTAACAGCAAACCAGCAGTCTCAGAGGGATGGGCGAAAGGAGGGATCTTCATCTTCCTTTGGCCCTGGGGCCGAAAGCCAAATTTTCTCAGCAGGCGCAAAACCCCTGCTTATATTCCTGTGATCACTCTACTGCCCTTGGGGTGGTTTCTGGTTCATCGCATGCTCTTTAGGCCAGAAGCGGTTTTTCACAATCGGGAGCGATTCCACTCACCATGTGACACATGGCCAAGGGTGGGGAGGAATTACGACCCTCATCACGCACTAACTATCGGTGCTATTAGTCTGCACGATATGATCCCTAACTGTTGGATCAAGCAAGGAAAATCCACAGCTAGGATTGAGTGTGTTTGTTGGTGGGTTTGATACAAGGGTTATGTTTCGAGCTGTTTACATGAATCACGCACTAATGGTGGATTTTGGGTGGTAAAAGTGATCGATGGTTATGTGAAAAATGGACCTGATATGGTTATAAATTATGGTTTACAAGGTTCATCAGGTCCGATATGTTTGTTAAAAGGTGAGCTTGTTGGCCACCCGATATGCTTTTCATCCGCTAGATCTTTAGCCTAGGATCCAATGGTCAATTTTGGATTGCTGGTTTGTGTTGGTGGGCTGTGTCCCTAGGTTCACTTTGTTGTCTTGTGACCATGGATTGGGGTGGGCTTGTCATATTGGTGGGCCCCACTATTGAGGTCACCTTTTGTACACTATTTCTCCTTTTTAATTGAATAGAAGGATCCGCTCTTGCCTTAGCAAAAAAAAAGAACAAATTACATGACTAAATTAATCAAAATGTCATTATTTGTATATTGAATGAAACATACATTATATCTCTATTTTAATGTTGGATTGTAGATATTCTAAACAATAAAAATTATCATAATTAAGACATATAATCCAACAACATAAAAATGACTCATAACTTTTGATTTAACACCATATGGAAATCAAAAATTTTATTTCAAAATACAATGCAACCATTAGTTATATAAATTGTCTTAGAAAATTATTCAAAATCACTCATATTTTCTTGCACACCATCAGAATTCACATCTTTAGATGAACGACTGGATGCTAATGAAGATGTTCCATATTCTTCTCTTTCATCAGCTAGTGCCCCATCTGATTCCACATGCATGCCCACCATTTCAGGTTTCAAAATTCCTCTAGATCTACGATTAGTTTCAGCAGGCTCCCATCTAAATATTATTCCTTCTAGTAACAACCTTTTTAGAATCTCTATCATCTTGAAGCGAAGAGCTCCTCTCTTTGTTAAATTGAATTCATAAACAAGTATGTCAACATCCTCCAATTTTAAGATGTTTGTGTGCCAACGATTTATATTTATACCCTTTATTTTTCTCTTTCCGTCACTTTTTTTGTCAACTACCATCTCTAGCTTATACACACCATTGAATGGGTGTGTATTTTTGGCATACCAATGTACTTCAACACCTGTAACATCCTCATTTTCTGTAAAGACCTTTATAACCTTAGCAACCTAGAATGGATAGTCATTGGGATCTCCATCTACTAGCATTGTGATCGTGCAACCCTCCTTAATATCCTATACTGAACCCTTGTAGAGGTCTTCCGTGGCTTCATGTTATGCTCAAGATCTTCTAGAACCAATATACATCTCTCTTTCCTCTGCCTGTGAAGAATTAATAATACCTTGAGATTCTTGTTGTTCAACAATGTTTATTTTCTCATGTTCATTTGACACATTTTGTGGCCAAATAAATGGATTTTTCAAAGGCATATCTTCATTTGTTGTTGTTGAAATGATATCACTTTGATTATTGAAAAATGACTCCCTCCAAATTGAATCTGCAATGTCAAAGTACTCATATGTATGTCTAATACAATATTGTAGAAGATATGAAGAAGGTTCATGCAAACATATCCCTATTTGAAATTACCAAGATCACAAGGTAGCACAACATCCTGCTACGGGCACTTGGACAAACTTCTACCAGTAATGCTTCCTCTTCAGAAAATGGATCTATTAAAGTCTCCTGAAACTCTTGCATCTGTGCTTCATGCACTTAATTTTGAGGCAAACACACTCTTCCCACCATTACTGTTAACATTTGAAATCTTCAACTTCAATGTACCAAATTTCTTGATTGGTTCCAGTGCATCGGTAAATGTCATGCCATTATTCCTGGCCAAGAAAATCAATGCTCAATGGGACAAGAGAGATGCACATATGATTCAGCTGGATAGGACTTGTGTTCCAACAATTCGTGAACTCAAGGATGTCATCATCGGGTTATCAGCTGACAGACAAGTTCATCACTGTATCAACATTGTAATTGTGGACATTCCAGAAGCATAGGGGGTATTAATGAGTAGACATTGCTCAAGCAAGCTACAAGGACACTTCGCCATAGAATGGTCACACTTATGGCTTGCATACAGAGGCAAGGATAATCAGATTCGGGTAGAGTTAGAGAGATACATGAAGCACACAGTGACTCCCTTGACAGGCACAATGAGTCGCTAACTTTCGTAGAACTTGTTTTTGGAAATTGTTTTCTGGAAACGCAGTTGGGTGGCTATCTTGTAGAGCCATCCCCAGTCCCACCAGACACACAATTGGACCTCCTTCCATGTCCAAATGGCGATAATGAAATTTGTACAAGTAGTAGTAGTAGCAGTAGGATAACTAGTGCAGTAAGCAGTCCTTGTACAGATGATATGCGGACAATGTACTTTGACAGATCCAAGACATAAGAGGGCTCTGGAGCTGGTTGTGTTTTAATAGACCCATTGCAAAGAAAACCTTTAATCTCTAGTCACTTAGAATTTTAGTGCACAAACAACACTGTTGAGTATGAAGCACTCATCTTGGGATTACAAAAATGCATTGACCTCAATGTTGTTGTCCTAAAAGTGGTAGGTGAATCTGAAATCATGGTACGTTAGATACGTAACAGTATACATTGTGTGTCACCTCATCTTAAGAGTTATCAACAAGAGGTATGGTGACTCATCTCTCACTTCCAAGATTTTAATATTATTTCAGTACCAAGAATGCATAATGTAGCTACAAATGCCTTAGAAAACGCAACTACTAGGATGTTACCTTTAAGAGATGACTTTTCTGTTGAAATTTTATATAAACCATCTATCCCAGATAACATAACTAACTTACATGTTTTCTATGACGACCAACAAATACTGTACTTTATGTCCAACACTGATGTATTCAAAGACATAATGATTGATGAGGATGAGCACAAGAAGACACTGCTAGACACAACCAATACAAGAAAAGGAAACCTCATCCCTAAGGGTGTGGTATCACTAGAAAATATTTTTGATCTGCAGACCCGCTTCTAGGGACCCATGAATGCCAAGACCCACAATTCTACATTGTTGCATGAGAAAATCAATTTAGGAACTGAGAAAGATCCAAAATATGTTAATATCTATACTTGCTACACACCACAAGAGTGACAAGCCTTTATTTGCCTATTCAAGAAGTACCGTGATGTCTTCGCATGGATGTATGGTGATCTCAAGACATATGCCACACATATAATTCAGCATGTCATACAAACCAAGGAAGGGGCCAATCCTTTTCAATAGAAATTTAGAAAAGTTCATCCAATGCTTGAGCCCCTCATACAAAAGGAATTGGGAAAAATGTTAGATGGTCAGATCATTTACAAGGTGTGACATTCAACGTGGGTATCCAACTTAGTTCCCGTGAGAAAGAAGTTTGGGGAGATTCGCCCGTGCGTAGATTTCTGAAATCTCAACCACAACTTGGACAAGGACAATTACCCAGTTCCTTCCATGGAGAATATATCGCAAATAGTATTTGGGCCAAAATTTTCTCTTTGCTTGATGGATTCTCTGGTTACAACCACGTTCTGGTAGCAAAGTCTAACAAATTAAAGGCTACATTTCGTACAAAGTGGGGTACATTCACATTTCAATGAATGTCGTTTGGGATGGTCAATGCTGGTGCAATGTTCCAACATGCAATGGACATCACCTTCCGCAGGGCTACTGAATAGAGCATTGTGGTCTACCTTGATGATGTGACAATATTCTCCAAACAGAGGTCATACCACCTGTGTCATTTGAGAATATTTTTGAGTGATGTCAAAAATAGAGGATATCCTTGAATCCCAAGAATAGTATCTCTAGAGTGTATGAGGGTAACCTTCTTGGCACATCATTGCTAAAAGTGGGATCAAGGTAGATCCAAATAGGGTTCAGACTATTATCCTCCATAATGTCCCAAGGCTGAGAAAGAAGATCGACGGAGGTAACCTCAAACCACTTAGGGTTAAGAAGGTAGCCGTGCTAAACCAGAGAGGACTCTCTCTAAGAGCTCACAACCAATGATCTCTGTAGTGGGAAAAGATGTTAGCCTAGTTATTACAACATTTGGGTTTTCCAGATTTAGGGTTTTTTAGATCAGAGGTACAAATCAGGGAACTAGGTCAGGTCTTGTTATAGAAATATTTGGGCACTGCAACCCCAATCACATATGTCCATAAAACAAGGGCTTCTAAGTCCCTACAAGTGTTTTTTCATACCCTAAAGGAGCAAGGTCAGCTGATTACGTCATCTCCCAAAAGTTCTCCATGAAAAATTGCTCAGACCTGGTCAAAACTGGACCATATAGACTGCTCAGTGCTAAGGGTGTGATGCATCTCACCTGCCACATGCAAAAAGTGCAATGCATACTGAAAAGCCCTTCTGTGGGGTGCGATGAGCAAGAGAAGACAAATGGCAGAAGCAGTGGGCTAGGTGGAAACCCAAAGAATCTTCTAGAAACTGCCCATTTGACACTTGCTTCTCTGAATTCGCCTAGGGATGAGTAAGAGATCATGAATCTCCAAGTGGAACCAAGAACCATCAGAGAGAGGAAACTAATCAAAATCCCAGAAGCTGATTCACCCACCTACAAACATATATATATGGATCCGTCATCCCAGAGATCCAAAGGTTGGAATCTTGTATTTTGTAAGGAAGAGCTATTGGTTTCTTTGTGGAACATCATAGTGTTGGGTGATCTAATATTTTCATGAGGTGAATAAGGGCTTTCATGCTGGGAGGATGATGTTGAGTTAGATCAATGGGTTGTAATCCTCTCTTCTACTCTTTCTATCAATAAAGCTATTTGAGTTTTCCTCCACATCCTTGTATGTCTGAGTTGATATATGCATTTGTGTGGTCAATATATATCTGGTCCTATATTTCTTATGATTGTAGATCTCTGTGCTTTGATGGTATTATGCTGCTTTGACTTTACAGGTTCTCTTTGAAGCGGGGCAAACAAGGGAGGAGTGACAAAGATCTATCAGAGGGGAGAGGAAACAAGCAAGGAGCCAAGCGAAAGACTGAGGTTGGTACTCTATGCTTCTCTCTTATCTACTTCTCATAAAGGAAAACACAAGTAACTTTAGTTTGTTTGTTTCTAAGATAGCTACCTGTCTTAGCAAGACTACCAGCTCTGAATGGACACTAGATTTCCAAATAACAAAATGGCAACTCTGCTGGGGAGCGAATAGCTTGTTTGCTTGTTTATATTTGTTTACTTTATAAACTACAGACAGAGCCTGAAGTCAAGCCAGCTAGCCTTAGAACTACTTTTGCTATGCAACTGCAAAGTAGATCAATGCTAATTCAGTCCATCTCTGGGTTTGTTTATAAACTGAACAATGGATTTGCAAACATCCTAATTGCCCTAGTGGTGGCTCAAGTAACCTCATTAGATCAGACCCTATGATTTGTATTTACTGACTATCACTAGCTCAGCCTAAATCCCTGAACTAAGCTGCAAACTGTGACCAAAAACCAAGTTAAAGTCTTGTCCCCAGACCGTCACACTGTCTCCTTTAGGCAATCTATATGCATCGCACCTCCCGTGTGTAGTAGGTGAGATACATCCTTGTTTCCCTGTGTTATAGGTGTGATGATCAGATAAGATTGTTTTTGCCTCCAGATTTTGGTTTTTCTTCACTCTCTTGAGCTTTATTCAGGAGTTTTACTGTCTGTGATCAGTATACCACTGTTGAAACTCCCTTCCTTTGCATTATTCAGCCTCCATTGTACAAATAATTGTGAATGTTTTTATGTATTTTTGGCCATTTACAGTTCTCCTTTACAAACAGTAGCTTAATCGAACTGTCGTCTTGTGATTTGAAAGTGTCGCAAGTGTCGTTTTTAGTCAAATAAAAGAATCCTACTCTTCTTGATGGTCGATTACACTATTACTCTTGTATTTGATTTGAATTAATAGTATTTCAAGTGTCGAAAGCTGTTTTCAATTCAAAATCGCAAAGTGTCATCCTTGTCTTCCTTTCGTCTTTTGAAGAGAAAATTGTTAGTACTGTCGCATTGAAAGAAAATATAATTCAGATTTGTACTTAGCATTCTTTTTTTCATTCATACATTAAGAAAGCGGAACACAAATACATGCATGTGCATTTGCATTTAGACTGCTTGTTTGTTTTGATTTAGGACAATGCATCTAGTGTGCGCTCTCTGCTCTATGTTGAAAGAATCTCACTTCTCTTTCTCTAGTAGCTAGGATTTTCATTGCAAAAAGAAGAGTAAACGAATGTTTATCATCTTAGATTGCATTTTTAGGAATTGTATATCTACATCATGCGGTGAACCTTAAAGGAAAACTTCTTAAGAAAGATCAACTGTAAAATAAATTCAATGAACATAAAAATTCTTTGGAACCTAACGCACAACATTTAGAAGTCTAGGCTGAGACGTATTCTAGCGTCGTAAAGCCTGGTAACTATCGCTTTCATCATAGGTTGGGTGATTCCTCCTCTTTGAGACGAAAAGTGCCAGTACGGACTTGTGCTCCCACATACCGTCGAGTATATATTGGGAGACCACAATAGACTATATCCTTTATCCTTAGGAAGCCGTGTCTGCCGCCCTATCGATCACAATGCACTGAACACAGCATTCGGGAAGATTGACTGCCGTACCGTAAAAATTTTTCTGCAGTTTTGTGATGGTTTGGTAATCCCTCTATCTAGATTTCTAGAGTAGTCTCTTCCATTCATTTTCAGACTCCTTAAAAGAAAAAGTCCATCTTAGCACTTGTCACTTTAGGCTCATTAAAAATCGAAGGCGACTAGAGTCATCTTTAGCTTTTTCTTGACTCTTAAAAATTGAAAAAGCAAGTTGTGTTAAAGTGTCATAAAATTTATTTTAATTGGAATAACATCACTGTTCCCTCGTTGATCTTAGGTTGAGAAAATGGAGTCACCGAAGAGAATGAGAATGACACCGTTCAAATTCTTTTCATAAACACAGACTCTGATGAACATGGGGGAAATCTACCTGTTCCTTTACCGTAGGAAGGAAGTTCGTTGGATTCGTATCCTGCCATTTATTCGGTCCCACCTCCAAGCAACCTAGTCGTTTCGTTCGACTAGAATCTACTAGGCAGACCCCGTCTATCGTCTAATGTACCATTCCGAATCATTGTACAAGCTTACAGAATGGTCATGGTCGGTACCATCATAGATGAAGGGGCTTCTGTGAGTATCCTTTCCTCAACTGCTTGGAAAGCACTTGGTTTGCCATAGCTTCTGCCTGAGATGCGAAATCTGATAGGCTTCGACAAAGGAACCAGGCGACCATTAGGGATCCTTCCAAGTTTTCCTATAACTTTGAGAAGGAAACCATCTACGTGAATGTAATGGTAGTCCAAGGACCTTTAGATTACAATCTACTCTTTGGGCATGACTACATTTATAGCATGGGAGCCATTGTCTTTGTAGAAATTTTATGAATAATATGACACTTATTCAACCGAGATTATCCTGATTATACACTATTGCGGAATACATGCATAATACATAATCTCATCTACGTTGATCATCAATATTGCAGAAGCAGAAACAATTGCATGCGAAGATAGAAGCATCAATCACACATAACATAGTATTTTCACGGGGAAAGCATCTCGCTAAAAACCCCAAACTATCTTTGTATTATATTGATTGAGATCATGTAATAGTACACTATACAATACTAGCTCCACTGCTACACACAATATAGCATAGATTTGAAACAATCGCTGGCTCAAATCACCTCCACTGCTTGCATGCCTCCATTGCGCAATCCTGCATAGAGAATACTAAGAATGGCTGATCCATTCACATGTTTCCCTTGTGTAACACTACGCAATCCTCATTTGCAACTCAATCCCACTGATTGTGCAAATCACATGCACAACTATAGTCACAACTGACAACTGTCTTTCCCTTTCACTCACCTCTAACACCTGTCTCCACTGAACTGTCCATGCACTAAGTTAACTGATGTATTCTTCAGTTGCTTTATGAGTTAATAATTAGTGAATTAATTAATAACTAATTCACACCACTCAACATTAGTCTATTTTCCAGTTAGACTAACTACAACTAGTTCAACTGAGTCAAACTGCACACAACTCCATCAACACCTGATCCAACTCCATAGAACTCAATCACTGAAGTCCTCCATGCAATAGCTCAAGTTAACCCATAGGAACCATGTATTTCCTTATGGCAGCTGCATGTGCCACATCTGTAGCTCGAACTGAAGTGATCCAAGAGAATAAGATAATGTTTAGAGTCCAAATATTATTAAGGGCTAATAATATTCGACTGTTCTATTTTGAGCCTGGCAGTCTAAAAATAGACTCCGACCATATGTCTAAAAATAGAGATCCATCTATTTTTACCAACTTGACCAATCATCCACAAATAGCATCCTGCAACTGATAGACCATGATCCATATGTCTAAAAATAGACTTGTGCCAAAAATAGCTTGCGGGACCACTTAGTGAAGGTGACTTCTTTCCACTAAGCTCCATCATCTTGTTGCAATCTCAACACTCCCTCTCAACAAGATAAGGATTATTAGCAACCCCTATCCTGTCTCGGTGGTACTCGAATTTGCTCCTGGTGAGCGCCTTCATCAAGATATCAACATCTTGATCCTCAATGGGAATATATGAAAGTAACATGATTCTCCGCTGCACACAATCTCTGATATGATGGCACCTGATGTTGATGTGTTTGGATCTATCATGAAATACAGGATTAGCTGAGAGTTTAATGCAACTCTGGTTATCACAGTAAATCACAGTAGGATCCAAATGAGACCCGAACAACCCGACCAGGATCTTCCTCATCCATATAGCCTCACATGCAGTCAAACTTGCTGCCATATACTCGGTCTCTGTGGAACTGAGTGCCACAGAGCTCTACTTACTATTGTACCAAGAAACTGCTGTCGATCCGATACTGAGGATCCCTCCAGATGTGCTCTTTCTGTCCTTTGGGTTCCCTGCCCAATCTGCATCCGTGAAGCCACATAGCTTCACCTCATCCTCCTGTTTGTACCACAATCCATATCCCGATGTGCCTCTGATATAACACAATACATGCTTTCCCGCTTTCCAGAAGAGCTTGGTAGGCTTAACCATAGCTTGTGAAAGTTGGTTAACAACATAACATATATCGGGTCATGTATTGACTAGATACATAAGCGACCCCACCAACTGTCGATAAATAGTGGCATCCACTACCTCCGCCGAAGTAGCATCCTCCTTCCTCCAACCTCCAGGAAGAGGAGTATCAATAGGCTTGCAATGATGCATGTTGAACTTCTCTAGTATCTCCCGAGCATACTTACCCTGAGAAACAAACAGTCCATCACTACGCTGCCAAATTTTCAATCCCAGGAAATAATGAAGGAGGCCCAAGTCCTTCATCTCAAACTCCCGAGCAAGATCCTCCTTGCATGAAAGTATCAACAACTCATCTCTCGTTAGAATCAAATCATCTACATACAGTACAATGATAAGCAACTTACCCTCCACCACAACCTGGTATAGGTTAGGATTTGCCTCACTCTTGGAGAATCCAAGTCCGGTGAAATAACTATCTATCCATGTGTACCAAGCACGAGGTGCTTGTTTCAACCCATACATCGCTCTCTTGAGCCTGCACACATGCTACTCGCTACTGAAGATCTCGAAACCTTTGGGCTACTCTGTGTACACTTCCTCCTCAATGACTTCGTTGAGGAACGCAGTCTTCACATCCATCTAATGAATGTGACACCCCATCTGCGCCGAGAGAGAAAGAATCGTCTGTATGGAAGAATACCTTGCGACAGGTGCAAAGGTCTCCTCATAATCGATCCCCTTTATCTATGAGAAGCCTCGGGTAACAAATCTTGCCTTGTACTATTCCACACTCCCGTCAGCTTCCTGCTTCACTTTGTAGATCCATCTCGAACCCACCATTGATTTCCCTTCTGGTCTTGGGACAATCTCCCATGCACTGTTTCTGACAATCGAATCATACTCTTCCACCATGTCGTCTACCCATGCGGGTTCCTCCACAGCTTCCTCGAAAGAGGATGGCTCTGTCACGACACATTTGCTCACAAGAGCCATGTATCCAGTGTACCGATTCGGTGGCTATCTCTACCTGTGCTCTGCTGTAGGTGGTCCTACAACCTTTTCTGCATCTTGAGCCAGTCGCTCATCTTCTGTAGTGCGCTTTCGCCCTCTGATGGTTGGCGCTGCATGAGTGGTCCCTTCCACTCCATGAACTTCCTTTTGTGGCTGATCCATGTCCTAAAGCTCATCCTTAGGAACCAATAGCTCCTCATCTGCATGCAAGTGTGGCTCCCTCTCAAGTGATCACTTCATGGCTTTCTCGTCCTGAAATTTTATATCCCGTCGCACAACAGTCTTGCAACTGTCTGACAAATACACACGATAGTTATGGGGCGTATTAGTGTACCCCACAAATATCCCAACCTCTGGGATTGGCTCCAACTTCTTCCTGGCATCCTTCGTCACATGCATGTAAACAGGAGAACCAAAAATCCTCAAATGGGAAATATCAAGCCTCTTACCAGAATAAGCCTCCTCGGGTGTACTCATGCCAAGTATCTTGTGAGGACAACTGTTCTGCACATATACTGCAGTATTGCATGCCTCCACCCACAAGTGAAGGGGTATTCTCTGATCATGCAACATTGCCCGTGCAACACCCACGATCGTTCTATTCTTCTGCTCAGCAACCCCGTTCTGTTGTGGGTTATGGGAAGCTATGAGCTCTGTTCGAATCCCTTATACACTGCAGAAATCCTTGAACTCGCCAGAGATGAATTCACCACCATTGTCACTCCTAAGAGCCTTCACCTTCTTCCCCGATTCCTTCTCAACCAGTGCTTTGAACTCACAAAACTTTGAGTATGTCTCACTCTTCTTCTGCATGAAGAAGATCCAACACTTTCGGGAGAAGTCATCAACAAAGATCACGTAGTACCTATGCTTTGCTGTTGAAGAAACTGAGAAAGGTCCACACACGTCTGTGTGAATTCTCTCAAGGATCGCCATGGCGCGACTATCCTTCTTGTGAAAGGTGGCTTTGAAAAACTTTCCCAAAATACACCCCTTGCACTAATCTGACTGCGCAAGAGTGCCTTTAGGAAGCCCAGTAGAGATCTGTTGCAGTATCTTCAAGGCTCCATGGTGAAGGTGGCCCAATCTCCGGTGCCACATCTCACCATCATCCCGGCTCACCACTCCTTCTGCATTGCATGCCATCGCTGAGCAGCCATCTACATGCAACTGATAAAGGTTCTTGACTCGAACCCCTATCTTCTGAGTTTCTCTAGTTGTCTTGCTACGCAGGAAAGCCTTTCCCTTGCTGAAAACAACATCATATCCCTTGTCACCTAACATCGCCAAAGAGATACGATTCTTCTTCAATATTGGAACATACATCACTTCCTTCAATACGAAGGGTTTACCAGACTCCCTCTCAAATGAAATGGTACCGATACCGATCGCACTATATCTACCATCATCGCCCATCTCGATGTGCACTCCAATATCTTTCTCATCCAGATTAGAAAACAAATCTCGATCTCTTGTCATGTGAAAAGACGCACCACTGTCCAAGAACCATAGCGATCCCATCACACTTGATACCAAGCATGCAATCAGCGAAAAATCCAGCTCAAACTATGAGGCTAAGGCCTCTCCTGCTACAGATCCAACAACTTGCTTATTTTTCTTCTTCTGCGGACAATTCATGGCATAGTGTCCGTGCTGGTGACAGTGAAAGGACTTCACCTTGGACATGTCCTGCTTCTTGCCTTTCACACCAGAATGAGAAGCTTTCTTGTTCTTCCCCTTCTTTGCTTTGGTAGCCAAAGCGAAATTTTCTTCATCAGGTGCCTTTGATGAAGATCCGTCCCTGATATTCCTCTTGATCTCCTCTTGCACAAGATCCGACCAAAGTCTCTCCCATCCTGGCAATTTCTCCCGACCATTGACAGAGTCCTCATAGGAATGCCAACTCTTCGGAAGACCAAGTAGAGCCAAGCTCACCAAGTCCTCATCATTGACAGTCACCCCCACACTTCCCAGCTCATCCCGGCATTGGGTGAACTTCGTGAGATACTTGGGCATAATGTCGCCTTTCTCACACTTTATGTTTCTGAGTTTATCCTTGAGCGCCAACTTCCTCTGGTAGCTCTTGCTTTGGTATAGATCTGTCAATGCTTTCCACATCAAGTATGGAGTAGCCTTTCCATGGAGGCTGGACACAACGTTATCTCTCACGCCCTCCAACATAATCCTTCGACACTTTGCTATCTTCTTTTGCCAATCTGCGACTTGAGCAGCATTAGTAGGTTTTGGGACATCCGCACCTATGAACTCCTTCAACCCATTATCATCTAACACCGCCTCCATCCTGTCCTTCCATGCAATATAGTTCGAGTTTCCCTGAAGGGCATACTCCAATCACAATCTATTGAAAGACATTTCAACTTTGACACCAAGAAAACATTGCTGCAAATTCGAATTCCACTAGCTCAAAAATCAACTGCTTCTGATCTAAAATTCGTGAGAACAAAGTATTTCTTGTACAGAGATCGACTATATGGGCATTCATCGGATATCTCACCTTCCAAAAGAAGGATGAATCCAGAGGCTACCTGGCCCGATTACAGACTCTGCATGAAGAAATAAAATGTAGTCACTTCTTGAATAATAGATCTAATGATCAATCCTCGCTTTGATATCCTGAAGAAATCTCTTCTGCAAATCAACCTGCTCTGATACCATGTAGAATTTTATGAATAATATGACACTTATTCAACTGAGATTATCCTAATTATACACTATTGCGGAATACATGCATAATACATGATCTCATCTACGTTGATCATCAATATTACAGAAGTAGAAACAATTGCATGCCAAGATAGAAGCATCAATCACACATAACACAGTATTTTCACAGGGAAAGCATCTCACTAAAAACCCCAAACTATATTTGTATTATATTGATTGAGATCATGTAACATTACACAGTACAATACTAGCTCCACTGTTACACACAATACAACATAGATCTGAAACAATCGCTGGCTCAAATCAGCTCCACTTCTTGCCTGCCTCCACTACACAATCCAGCATAGAGAATACTGAGAATGGCTGATCCATTCACGTGTTTCCCTTGTGTAACACTACGCAATCCTCATTTGCAACTCAATCCCACTGATTGTGCAAATCACATGCACAACTATAGTCACAACTGACAACTGTCTTGCCCTTTCACTCACCTCTAACACCTGTCTCCACTGAACTGTCCATGCACTGAGTTAACTGATGTATTCTTCAGTTGCTTTATGAGTTAATAATTAGTGAATTAATTAATAACTAATTCACACCACTCAACATTTAGTCTATTTGCTAGTTAGACCTAACTACAACTAGTTCAACTGAGTCAAACTGAAACAACTCCATCAACTCCTTGATCCAACTTCCACAGAACTTCAATCACTGAAGTCCTAAACTGAAAGTCCTCCATGCAATAGCGTTCAAGTTAACCCATAGGAACCATGGTATTCCTTTATGCAGCTGCATGTTGCCACATCCGGTAGCTCGAACTTGAAGTGCTCCAAGAGAATAAGATAATTTTTAGAGTCCAAATATATTAAAGGGCTAATAATATTCGATTGTTCTATTTTTAGCCTGGTAGTCTAAAAATAGACCCCACCCATATGTCTAAAAATAGAGGTCCATCTATTTTTACCAACTTGACCAATCATCCACAAATAGCATCCTGCAACTCATAGACAATGATCCATATGTCTAAAAATAGACTTGTGCCAAAAATAGCCTGTGGGCCCACTTAGTGAAGCTGACTTCTTTACACTAAGCTCCATCATCTTGTTGCAATCTCAACAGTCTCCTCGCTCTTTCGAGTGATGTGTTTTCCGCATGAAGGTAGAGTGGTCCAGCTCGTAGACCAACTTTCATTCCCCGGCTCACACATAGCTAATAATCAAATGCCATCCCTAACTGGTCTTTTTGCGCAACGAATGTCTCATCAATCTCCAGTGCGTGCACCTGATGAAAGCGCATAATTCGATGATTTTGACTGAAACCCAGGGGGCATGCACCCTGGTTTACTTCAGCTAGAAAACTTCAGGTATAGGGTAGGTTTCCGCGGAGGATATATGACTAGTCTAACACACCCGTCCATTTAGGAAAATGGGATTAGACTAGATTAAGATACCTCCATTAGAAGGTAGGCCTTTCTCGATAGAACAAATGTTTTGTCTGCAAATTGAAGGGTAACCTAGAAACTCTACTTCACTATACCTAGGGTCATGTAAACCTTTTTGCATGAAAGTGAAAAGCGACCATTTATTTTCTTAGTTTGTAGATTCTTAACCCTTTAAACTCGTAGGATTGGTCATTCCCAGCTTACATAAAGAAAGGATACGGAGCAAAGTTTCGAATGGTGCAAGCTCCCTAAAAATTGAACCTATCGATGAGACATCCTTATTATACGATTGGCACGAGCAGTTTTATGCAAAGTTCAAGCTCGTTAAAAATTAAACCTAGCAATGAGTAAATGTTTCACCAGAGTTTAAGCTCATTAAAAAATGAACCCAACTCAGGTAAGTAAAAATTTCGAACGCATTTTCATTAGCTTTTGAGCCTTGGTCGTGTTCTTACCATCACCTCCACTCTGTTCTAGCCGATCATACGCCTCCATTTGATTGTTTACCCCTTTCGAGGAATAGTTGTGACGAGTGATTCTCTTAGCCATCTTCTTTACGCTGCTGTGATTTAAAAGTTCCAAACCTAACATGGGACCAACTGGTACCCAAAAATATCACTCGTTCCTCAAAAAACGAGTCTCCTTTAAGCTCTTTTCATCTGACTCATAAAATATGAAAAGATTGCTGACCAATTGACCTCTCCAGCTCGTTAAAATGATCAAAAGTGCTATCCCTCCTATAGATTTTAATCTTTTTGGACTTGAGGGATCATTACACAAAAAGATCGAGTGCTTGTCTTGTTCGGCTCGTTAAAACTATCGTAAAGTCATCCCTTTCATATTGTTTTATACTTTTTCGGACTTAAGGGATTACATGATGAAAAAGGATTGCTGGAGTTTTCTTTCCATCCCTTTTCAGACTCTATAAAATTGAAAAAGGATCGAGTTATCTTTGTTTTTCAACTCGTTAAAACCAATAGCGACAAACTTGTGCATGTAGACAAGAACTAGTTTCATTTTCGCTAGGCTTGTTAAAACATTGAACGGGTTTTCCCGAAGGGAAAATTATATAACAAGCATATGTTATCCTCCTCAAGCTTCAAAAAATAAAGGGGTACTCGTTAGCAATGACTGGGGAAAAATTGGGAAGAAAACTTGAAGAAACTTTATTGGTAGCAAGTCGCTCTTGAACATGACACTTTCACTCCATCACCATGATTGAGTCGGGTTGGGCTATTCTGTTCACTAGTCCTATTACCATTGGTCCACCGTACCATCCATTTTTTGGGTTAACACTACCAATCCACTTCAGTGTCACCGATATGTTCAAGAGAAGTCACTTAGAGAATTCACCATCCCAGCTTGTGTCTCATCTGCTGCAATACCTTCACGCTTCATTCTTTCATGACCGCCACCCTAAACCTTGTGTCATCATATCGTTTTCACCTCCACAAAATCATTTTCTCCATTCCGTGAGTGGGATTCATTAATTCCCTCCTACAACGAGTCACTTCTTGTTGACATCAGCTCATTATCTGAGAAGTCAACATAGGAACAACCCTTTCAATACTTTGAAGCTTGCATGTCTCAATGGCAAGTTTCTCACTTCCAGCGACAGGTTTACATTAATGGCCTTCAACTGAAAGATTTTGCGTGGTGTTCAACACCAAGTCCCATTTTCACACCACGTGAATTGTACTGTCGTACCTTTAGGGTCATCATCATTATCGGTGATTCCTCTTACACCTGTTAACAACCTACATCATTGGCTGGTAATTAGGCAATGTCTTTCCATGTTCGACTCCAAAACATATTTTCACATGGATCGACTTGTACTTCAGGTTAAGATTGAACGAGTTTGAATACCCCGGATCTAGTTTCATCCATCCAAGCTATGATATATTCAAGAAAATAAATACATCAAATTTACATCATTACTGCACATATAATCATCCAAAACAAAGGATGATAGCTCTACCAGAACCATCAGTCTGTCACACAGATGATTGTTTGTCCTATGTACATGAAAGTGAATTTATAAAGGTGAGCATGGGAATGCCCGCCTCAGCTAGATCATGAAAATATTATGAAGTTAATGTATTGTATTGTATCTTATTACAGGTTGCCTTCCAGTTTAAAAAACCTCGGATCCTCATGACAAAGCATTTCACCTGACATCAAAAATATTTATGACCTGAAGCTTTAGGGGGCAACTATTATAGACATATTTGGGCACTACAACCCCAATCAGATATGTCCATAAACCGAGGGCTTCTAAGTCCCTAAAAGTGTTGTTTCATACCATAAACGAGCAAGGTCAGCTGATTACGTCATCTCCCAAAAGTTCTACATGAAAAAATGTTGAGAACTGGTCAAAATTGGACCATCTCACCTGCTCCATGGTCAAAGTGCAATGCATCTCACCTAATGCACATGGGGAGTTCAATGCATACTAAAAATCCCTTCTATGGGGTGCGATGGGTGACAGTAGAAAAATGGCAGAGACAGTTTGCAAGGTCGATGATCATGGAATCTTCCAGAAACTTCTCCTGTGACATTTGCCTCTCTGAATTCGCCCAGGGATGAGTAAGAGATTATGAATCCCCAAGTGGAACCAAGAACTATCAGAGAGAGGACACTAATCAAAATCCTAGAAGCTAACTTACCCACCTACAAACATCTATATATGGATCCCTCATCCTAGAGATCCAAAGGTTGGAATCTTGTATTTTCTAAGGAAGTTTTCTTGGTTTCTTTGTGGAACATCATAGTGTTGGGTGATATAAGCTTTTGATGAGGTGAATAAGTGCTTTCATGCTAGGTGGATGACACTGGGTCAGATCAATGGGTTGTAATGCTCCCTTCTACTCTTTCTATCAATAAAGCTATTTTAGTTTTCCTCCACATTCTTGTATGTTTGAGTTGATATATGCATTGGTGTGGTCAATATATATCTGGTCCTATATTGTTTATGATTTTAGATCTCTGTGCTTTGATGGTATCATGCTACTTTGACTTTACAGGTGCTCTTTGAAGCAGGACAAGAAAGGGAGGAGTGGCAAAGATCTGTTAGAGGGGACATGAAACAAGCAAGGAACCAAGTGGAAGACTGAGGTTGGTACTCTCTGCTTCTCTCTCATCTACTTCTCATAAAGGAAAACACAAGTAACTATAGTTTGTTTGTTTCTAAGATAGCTACCCATCTTAATGGGACTAGCAGCTCTGAGTGGACACTAGATTTCCCGATAACACTGACCAAGGAGTTGGGCCCACTCTTCTGATCAAGTGTTGTGCATGTGTCCTTTTTATGTATATTGTTTTACTTGTTGTATATTCTTTATTGTTGTTACAGATTTCCATATATTGTTGTGAATGCTTTTCTGTCCGCAATTTAATTTCCATTACTGTTACTGTAATGCTTTGATTTCTTAATCGCGAACCCTTTATTGATGTAGATTGTAGCCTTGCCCCTGCATATACATTGCGCGTTACCTTGAAAAGTTTACGCACCTAGATTGATGAATTAATGTAGGAAACAATATTGAATAATTTATTCATACTCAGACACCAACATATACCCTTCATCATCACCCATCTCTATAGGCATCTTGATGTCTCTCTCTCTCAAGGCACTGAATAAATTTTTATCACTTATCATGTGGAATGAGGCTCCACTGTTAAGATACCAGACACAACCCATCATCGATGACACCATGCATACAATGAGGGTAAAGTCCATTTTGAGCTGACATGCTAATGTCTCACCTTTCGATCCTTCCAAGGATCCCTTCTTGGACTTCTTCGATGGGAAATTCGTTGCATAATGTCCCATCTTGTGACAATTAAAGCATATTACTTTAGACATGTCAACCTTCTTCCCTCCATGAGAAGAATTTTATTTGAAATGGGAAGCCTTCCCCTTCCCCTTTCCTTGCCTTGCTAAGGCCAAATTTTCTTCATCATCATTGTTGGATGAAGAACCATCTCATGTGCTCCTCCTAATTTCCTCATGCATAAGATCTGACCACAGTCGTTCCAAATCTAACAGTTTCTCCCTTTCATTCATAGAGTCCTAGTAGCTATTCCAACTCTTTGGAAGGCCAAGGAGAGCGAGGCTTACCATATCATCATCAACAATAGTTATTCCCACACTGCCAAGCTCATCTTTGCAAGTGGTGAGCTTGTTCAGATATGTGGAAATAGTATGGCCCTTCTCCATCTTGATTCTTCGAAGCTTATCCTTGAACGCCAATTTCCTCTGGTCACTACTATTCTGGTAGAGGTCCATCAATGTATTCCACATTGAAAATGGAGTATCCTTCTCATGGATACTCGAGACAATATAGTCTCAAACTCCCTCAAGGATGATCCATCTCGCCTTTGCCACACATTTCTTCCACTCAGCCAAATCTTGTCCATTAGTTGAAGTTTTCTTTTGGATTCCTTGATCAATGAATTCCTTCAAGCCATTATCTTCTAATACAACCTCCATTCTATCTTTCCATGCTATGTAATTCGAGCTACCTTCAAAGGCACACTCGAGTCTCAAGCCATAGAATTCCATTGGCCAACACTGAAGTATGATATGAATTCGATTTGCACCTGCAACCCCAAACTTCAAACTTTAAATTCTCTTCTCAGTATACTATTCACAGCTCTGATACCATGCAGAAAATATGTGATAGGTTAACCTGAAAATGCAATATAAATCAAAACATAATACTATAACCTACTTCTACTATCAATTTGTAGAAGCTTAAAGATAGAGCTGAATAATATATCCAGAAGAAGAAGAATCAATGGTACAATACACATGAAAATACTTTGGGGAAAGTCTTAGATAAATACCCCACACTATTGTATTATCATACATGGTGGAAATGCATAGGAATTGTACAAAGCCTTAGCTTTCACAGCTAGCCAGCTCTTAGTACAATCCTCACAGATGCTCACAGGCAATCTTGGCTTCTCTCCATCCTTCCTTTCTGCCCTCCAAGCTCCTATTTCCTTGCACTATTCCTTGTGGATGATTAGCCTTCCAACAATGCACAATCCTCAAGGATGAATCCTTGACTTCATTCATGAATTTTCTCCATGAGAAAACGCATGCAACTGATAGTACATTGTCCTTGAAAATTAATCTCAACTACGTCTCTCTCATAATAGACACGTGATTTTATGATGAGGGAATCTTCAGTTAACTCGAGTAGCACTAGTTGAGTGCATTAATTCATCAACTAACTGCTAACTCACTATTACTCCCTCAAACAGTTTGGAACTAATTTAACTGGTCTTAACTCAGTAAACTAAGTTAACTAATTACAACTCAAATATAACTTAATATTATCTCCTTAATTTAAGGGATAACTCTTGCATGACTTCAGAAATACTTCTAAGTTGAATTTCTCCAACTAATTAATTTAAAATAAATTAATTAATTATTCCAAGTAGTTGTTAAGACTAAATTTGGTTTTAATTCACAATTTAATTCAAGGACAAATTAAATTGGAATATTCTTGTTGCCATATTTTAACAGGGTCTATATCCCTTGGTTTTATAATATTAATCTCTTAGATTTAATATTAGTCCCTTAGGATTATAATCCCTTGGTTTTTTTAGTATTAATCCCTTGGGTTTATAATATTCATCATACATTTTATAAAATGTTTGCAATATTAATCATATGGTTTATATTCCTAAGGTTTAATGTTAATCCTAAGGCCTAATGTTATTCCCTTGGGTTTATAATATTAATCATATGTTTTATATTCCTAGGGTTTAATGTTAATAGTAGGGTCTAATGTTATTCCATTGGGTTTATAATCCCTCGTGTTTTTAATTTTAATTCAATGAGTTTATTAATACCTTCAGTTTATGATATTAATATTAGGGTTTAATATTAACCCCCTAAGTTTATGATGTTAGGAAACCCGCTCACAAAAATATGAAAGGATAGATCAACACCTTAGAATTCAGCCTCTTCGAGGGGGCAACCTCCTTTACATTACACAAATGAAAAATTCTTGGATGATACAAATGACAAAACCTCCTTTCTATATATAAGATTCTAAAGGGTCACAATATAACCAAGCCGACCTAACAATAATAATATAAAGGTACAAAAATAACAATAGTGGGATTCTATGGGGCACAATAATAACAATATGGGGACAATAGGGGTGTTGGCATTATGGCACAGGTTTGGAGCTATGGCACAGGTGTTGTCCTTGCTAGCAACCCTCTCTGGTAACAGATCTCAGATCAGGCACTCAGAAAGTAGAAAAAGACATATACGCAGGTTCATCTAGACAAAGGCGCGTATACACGCGGGTTATACATTACAAAAGCGCGTATATGTTGGTGATCACTCTTTTGGTCCATGGCAGTTAGACCTTGGAACTTGAACCTATATTTTGGACCATGGCATCTCGTCAATTGTGCCGATCCACAGTTTTTGGTTCATGGTATTGAAATGTTATGGTTTTGGACCATGGTATTGGGGAAGGCCTAGGACTATAAAAGAGGA
>APFE031532106.1:77574-97736 GCA_000404065.3 Pinus taeda
ATATATGGATCCCTCATCCCAGAGATCCAAAGGCTGGAATCTTGTATTTTGTAAGGAAGTGCTATTGGTTTCTTTGTGGAACATCATAGTGTTGGGTGATCTAAGCTTTTCATGAGCTGAAGAAGGGCTTTCATGTTGGGAGGATGACACTGGGTCAGATCAATGAGTTGTAATCCTCTCTTCTACTCTTTCTATCAATAAAGCTATTTGAGTTTTCCTCCACATTCTTGTATGTCTGAGTTGATATATGCATTTGTGTGGTCAATATATATCTATTCCTATATTGTTTATGATTGTAGATCTCTGTGCTTTGATGATATTATGTTGCTTTGACTCTACAGGTGCTCTTTGAAGAGGGGCAAGCAAGGGAGGAGCGACAAAGATCTGTTAGAGGGGAGAGGAAACAAGCAAGGAGCCAAGCGAAAGACTGAGGTTGGTACTCTTGGCTTCTCTCTCATCTAATTCTCATAAAGGAAAACACAAGTAACTTTGGTTTGTTTGTTTCTAAGATAGCTACTCGTCTTAGTGGGACTAGCAGCTTTGAATGGACACTAGATTTCCCGATAACAGGTCTTCTAAGGTTTAGTTGCATGAGATATAAAGGAGCAAGGTAGGCATGCTTTTGTGATAGATTAGGAGTTGGTTGATGTAGTGTAGGGTTGAATAGGTAAGAAAAACAAGAAGAGCATGTGAACCATGAATTCATCTATCAGAAGATTGAGCACATAAAATGAGATTCCTAACAAAACAAAGCTTAATTACAAGAATTTTGTTTAATATCTCTTAGGAAAATCACTGAAAAGCATATATATGGAAATGAAACTAATTTATCATTGATATAAATATTTAACAGGAGAAAAAAAATACCACAGATTCACACCACAATAATTCCTGAATAATAGCTGCAACTCGACCTTTGATTTCCTGTAAAAATATGATGAAGTACAAGCTACAAGATTTCCACTCTTTGATGTCCAACCCTGAATCTGACTGAAAAATAGATACATATAGACCAAAAAACAACTTCCCCACTCTCAGTGGTTTAATCCCTCAGTATAGGAACAACTTACGTGAATTTCTCAACCAAAACTTAATGACTAGGGAGGTTGGAATAAACCCTCCATTTCGACTTTGACTGAACTGTTTCTCATAAAGGAGGCCTAAAATTACATCAAAATCACTCTAACAAGATCATTTACCTTCTATTACATCAATTCATCACACAAAATGAGGAATTACATCATAAAATTTAAGTTTTACTGAAGAAAACTCGAAATTTGGACAAATAGGCAAAAGCGCAGCGCCATCAGGCATAAGCATAATGCCAAATTTGAGGAGGTTTTCAAAGGCCTTCCATTGCTCCAAATCTAGCTTTGAATATACCAATGGAAATCTTGGGATGTCTAGTTTTCATTAGACACATCAAGCAAGAGAAATGGACACTCCAAGACCAAGAAAAACTCATTCTCCCACAACTACTCCGAAAGTGCAGCGCCTAGTCAAGTAAGGTAGTAGAAAGTGGTTTTTTAACCTGTTTTTGGGCATTTTCTTTAAACCTGTTTGCTGACAAGGAACCAAAAGTGAATAGATATCATGTATAGGTCATTATCTATCCATCCATGTAAACTTTTTGGCATTTTTAGGTCTGAGTAAAAATTTTAGCGCCAAGGCGATGCGCTTTTGGCTGAATTGTTCTTCCTGTTTATGCCAAAAGTCACAAAAAGCTAAAAATTGCTCAAAATTTATTCAAAATTGCTTCAATTTTGGTCCAAGAAGCTCTGAAATGAAATGTCAAGCAAGGAGGGAGGCCTCATCTAGCAAGTCAAGTTTATCTTTCTCTTTTTTCCTCCTTAGGGTTTTCCTTAACTTCTTTTCAGCTGCTTGATTCTAACTTGGGAGACCTTGTTTCTAGTATAGTAGCGCATGGCCATATGCCTCTAAAGTTTAGTGGCCCCACCATGTCCTTTCACATTTTATTTTGAAACTGCAACTTTAGAACCTTTTAGGAGATATTACATCATAATGGAGATATAAAATCACTTTAGAACCTTTATTGAATATTTTTCCCTATGACTACTCCTTCAAATGATGATTTTGGTGGTGAAATGACTTATTTTCATGCTTTTGACCCTATTACCTAATGCTGACACTACATGAATGAATGAGCTGAATGATGACATTGATGACTATGACACCATTTCAACAAGGGATGACTTGACCACTCTGATGTCCATTGATCATAAAAGTGAAAGAAGTAGTGATGACCTACCTAACCTAACCAGTGACCAAATTTTTATTGAAAACCTATTTGAAACCATAAAAATTTGCAGTAGGAATTTATAAAAAACTTTGTAAGAGCATATTTGATCACTGGTGATTGATAGGATTGACATACACTAACAAGAACCATCACACAGATTCCCCACCCAGTGAACAAAAAATCCATGTAGTCTTTCCTGGGGAAGATTAACTTCCTTAGAAATTTCATATCTGACTATGCTCAGATTGTTAAACCAATACAAGAGATGATCAAGAAAGATGTAGTCTATAAATGGGATAAAAGGGAAAAGGACATTTTCACCCATATTAAGCAAGCTATAGTAAAAGCATCCGCGTTGTACAACCCAGACTTCAATAAAGACTTCTTGCTCTACACTTTTGCTTTCGACACCTCTCTTGTTGTTGTGCTCACTCAGAAGGATGAGTTGAATAATGAACACTCTATCTCCTTCATGAGTGAAAGCCTACAGGGATCAGAGCTCAATTACCCTTCCATGGACAAACAAGCTTATGTAGTTGTCAAGGCGGTAAAACACTTTAGACCCTCTCTATTGAAAAACCATTGTATTATCTTTGTTCCACACCCACCATTCACATCATTGCTTGTTCAAAAAGATTTGTGTGAAAGAAGGGTGAACTGGATGACCGAATTACAAGAATATGATCTTGATATCAAGCCAATTCACACAATCAAGGTTCATGTTCTTTATAAGTTAGCAATAGAAGCAGTCAACACAAAAGTGGAAGAAGAAGAGCTCACAGGATGGGAGCAAGAGATTGAAATGTACAACATCGAGCGAGCCTCCCTCACTTTGGACATAAACTCTTGGTATTTTTGGGTTGTGTTATCTTCTTTCAGGGAGGTCATAGGGGGTTTGAGAGGTACTTGTAACCCCACTTTATGGGATCTGGGGCAGTGCCCCAGAAAATTTTGGTTTTGGACCTTATGTTAGGTTGGGCGGACCCACCTACGGTTTTGTGCATGATTTTCGCACATGTTTTTTGGAAGCAATGGTTTTCGGTCCATAGCATTGGACGTGATGGTTTTCGGTCCATGGTATTGGATGCTTCGGCATGTATAAATATGTATTATAACATTGAAAGGAATATAATGAAAACTCAAGCTGGTAGTCCCAGTTTTGGGATCTAGGGGAAAGTCTTTGTGTATATGTGTTTTATGTGTTATTCTCTCACATTGTTTATTTTCTGTGTTTTAGAATTCATATGTAGGTAATTTCTGTACAAGGTTAAAAACTACATTTGGTATCAGAGTTGTTTTGGCTTCAAGGGGATGCCTTTGTTGCTGAGGAGTTTCGCTCAGGCCTATGGTAGACCCTGTTCAGTGGGAGATCTATGAGATTGATTCTGTTGGTGAAAGAAGATGGCGAGTAGTGGAAAGATAGAGATCGAGAAATTTAATGGTCAGAGTTTTGAGTTGTGGAAACTCAAGATGGAGGATCTGTTGGTGGATAAAGATCAAAGGATCACGATAGATCCAAGTACTAAACCAATGGGAGTGTCCGGTGAAGAATGGAAGATGTTGGATCGAAAGGTAAAGAGCAAAATACGATTGTGTGTCTCAGATTTAGTATTGCTAAATGTATCAGGGGAAGCTACAACGAAGGCTTTGTGGGACAAGTTAGGGACTTTGTACCAATCTAAGTCTCTGGTGAATAAACTATTATTGCAGAAAAAGCTGTATAACCTGAGGATGAAAGATGGAGACTCGGTGACAGAGCATCTAAATGCGTTTAATACTATGGTAATTCAGTTATCATCTATTAATATTAAAATTTCATATGAAGATAATTGCATCAGTTTGTTGTGTTCTCTACCAGATTCGTGGGATAGTCTGGTTATTGCAATAGGTAGCAATGCAACTGCTTTGTAGTTTGATGAAATAGTCTCAGCCTTGCTGACGGAGGAGATGAGATGGAAAAATAGGAGAGCTAGAATGGTGATGTGTTGTCTGTATGAGGATGGTCCCAGAACAGAAACAAAAATGAGTCATCAAGTGAGAGATCTAAATCTAGAGGGAGATCTAAATCTCCAAGAAAACCTGTAAAGGTGGTGTGCTAGAAGTGTGGAAAGGAATGGCACTTCAGAAGGGAGTGTAAATCTAAAGCTCCTGATAAAGGAAAGGGACTGATGATGCTCCTTCTGTAGAGGCGAAAACCACCTCAGATGAAGGTGGGGATGTGTACTTGGCTTCTTCAAGTACACATGTAGATCATGAGGCATGGTTGATTGACTCAAGTGCATCCTTTCACTTCACTCCCCATAGAGAGTGGTTCTGCGAGTATGAGAAATATGATGGTGGTGGTGTCTTCGTGGGAGATGACAGGAAGGCTTGTATCATTGGTCGTGGAAAAGTAAAGTTGAAGCTACAAGGTGGAATGGTTAGAACAATTCTGGGTGTTCTGCATATTCTTGCATTAGCTAGAAATTTGATTTCTATTAGCAAGTTGGATGATGCAGGTGTAAAAACAGTGTTTGGGAAGGATACCTGCAAAATGGTTTGGGGAGCACTGGTATTGATGTGAGGAGTTCAGATTTGAACTCTGTACAAGCTGCAAGGTAGCACTATTGTTGATGGGTGTAATAGTTCTGTGATTCCTGAAAGTGGAGCAGAAAATCTAGTGGTCTCTAGAGAGAAGACCATGTTGTGGCATCAAAGGCTTGGATGTATTGGAGAGAAAGGCCCTTGAATACTTCATGGTAAAGGTATGGTAGAAAGTATGATTAATAGCTCTCTAGATTTTGATTTATGTGAAAATTGTGTATATGGCAAGGAGAATCAGGTGAGTTTCCCCTCTAGTAGTAAGAGGGTGAAACAGATATTAGAACTTGTGCACAGTGATGTGTTTGGACTTGTGAAGGTTCCATCACTGGGTAAGTCTGTGTACTATGTATCATTTATAGATGACTTCTCAAGGAATACATGGATATATTTCCTTAAGAAGAAACCTGAAGCCTTTGACAGGTTTAAAGAATTTAAGGCTCTCATGGAAAATCAAACAGAGAAGAAGATAAGGGTGCTAAGGATAGATACTGGTGGAGAGTTTTGCAGCAAGGAATTTGAAGAATTTTGTAAGAAGTGTAGTATAGCACGATAGAACACTACTCCATATACACCTCAGCAAAGTGGAGTTGCAGAAAGAATGAATAAGATGTTGATGGAAAGGGTAAGAAGCATGCTCAGTGCTGCTAGGTTAGGACAAGAATTCTGGGCAGAGGTGGTGGATACTGCATGTTACCTGGTCAAAAGGTCACCTTCATTAGTGTTGAGTGATAAAAGGTGTCTGTTAACTCCTATTTATCCTACATTAATTATCAATCCAGGCACGATTTTTTATCTCAAGAGTGTACTTAGTCTGAGGCAGTCACTTGTTCAAGAGTAATGTTTGCAGTATAGTGCTTGCAAAAGTAAATGAATGCTGGAAACAAAGTATAATTGCAATGGAAAGAAACTTAAATGCTTTGTAACTAAATTGTTTATTCAGCAGTCATCAGTCGTGGATTTAGTAATGATAACTCTTTCCCCTATAAAATGATGTAAATGAAAATCAATCAGAAACAAGATCTCCAATCTGAGAACTTAGACAATAGTAGTCAATGTTCGTTATAGTTGTAGATCTTTCTATCCACAATAAAGTAAATACTGGAAATAACAATTCGATTAGCAGAAAAGGAACAAAAACTAAATCTATTGAAAAGGTCGAACAACAAAGCTTAATCTACAGAAATGAATTGAACAACAATCTTAACCGAAATGAATTGAACAACAATCTTTAACTAACAAAGGAACAACAAACCTAATTAAGTGTAACCACACAGTGAATATAGAGTAATTGAATCAGTAATCTTATTCTAGCATAATGGACATTAACCATAGGTATAAAGGAATGGAAATTGCAGTTATACTTGAACGGTAGTTAAATGAACAACAATCGCAATTGTAAGTGAACCATAGGTAAATGAACAACAATCGCAATTGGAAATGAACAACAGAATCCAAATTTAGACAGTGCAATATCATTTCAAAATGAACAACATGACATTTTAAGTTGTGAATAATAATCTTGCTATCCAATTATGATTTCGATATAATAGAGAAATTCAGTGAAATGTTCAGAAACAAAAGATTACTGAATAAAGCGAATTAAGGAAATGCAAAGGAAATCAAACCACACACGATTGTAATTGTAAAGTAGTGATACAAGAAGCAAGTGGATCCATTAGGGTTGGGCCCTTAGCCACCAGGGAAGCACTCCTGTGTTTACTCTAGGATCAGTTAATGGAACAACAAATAAGTTATATATTAATCATATATGGTAGAGTTACAACTATCGCTCTTCAAAGAGAGTCGATGATAAAAATTGAGATTACAATAGTAAGTTCTACAAATTGATAATAATATCAGCCCCCCTGGGCTACCAACGCTGTCCCTTTTTATAATGGCCTGGTGGAAGTATCAAGAGTACAGATAAGTCTTGAAGCAGTGATCCCTCATGATCAAAGGATCTTGAGGGATTCACTATATCTTTGATCTCCAGTCTATCGTTTTGTCTAGCATTGATGCCGTATTTTCTCTTCCTTTTCTTGGACCATGTGTTCCGATCTTGATCTCGTTGTCTAGATACGGCTTCCTGTCGAATGGACAACAGTTGCTTCTACTTTGTCTTTTCCTCCTGAATAGTGATTTTCTATTTCCTTCACTTTCTATATAGAAAAAGACAATAATTAGTTATTTTGTATCAACCACAAATCCCCTTAATTCTATCATAATTATTTAACATACTACCATCTTAGAATGTAAAGGAGTTATGATTCAAAGGAAAAGATAAAGAAATAAATGGTAAATACATACCTTTTCCATCGCTCAACACACGCCCCTACTTACCCTTTTTCATGCCCTCATGAAAATTGTGTAATTTACATGCAAGGCAGTTAGGGAATAGGCTGGAGAGGGATTTTCATGTAGTGGTCTAAAACCATGATGTGTAGCTATAACTTCAAAAATACACCCTATCTGGTCTTCAGGCAACTCATATAGGGCCTTATACCCTGCTGCAGGATAGTAGATAAGTGGACTTCAAAACCTAAAACCTAGCCAATACAGGCCTTCTCTTAAGATGAGGTTACTATAGGTAACTAGGTGACCAACAACTAACTTAAAATTTTCGTAATTGAATGGTTCTCTGTCTTGAACATTCCGATTGGAAGCCTTCCATCGGAGTTTAGCTGCTGCTATGGAAAGGTCTTTGATGGATAAGAAGTATTCTACCCCTTGCTGGACAATTGCTTTGTGAATGGGTCCCAATGTCTGGATCACACCCTTCTTTCTCATTAAGCTTCTATGCTTATCCCACAGTTGTAATGGGTTTTTTGGTTCACCCCTTACCCAAAGGTCTAACCCATTTTCTTGTCTCTAAAGATGTTATAGGCCTTGAGCCACTTTACCTGGTTAACAACAAAAGAGATGAATGTCTGAAGCTGGATATCACCCACAAAAGGACTAGGATTCTTTTTCATTTCATCCTCCAACACAAATTATGCAAATAGAACTTACATAACAATCACTGGACTTTCACCCCATAATGTTTACAACAGTTTATAAAATCATCAATAGTTTTTAACTCTATAGGCACCCCTGCCTTGACAGCCTTAATTTTTAACTTTAAATACCTTTCTATAAAAAACAAAGCATAATTTTTGGCAGGTGCCCTACATGCTAGAACATCAGTATATAGAGAACAGAGGGTATCCATTCAACTTATGACTGAGTTTAGCTTATTTGTTACCTTTTCAACTTTTTCCTTTGCCTTTCGGCATTTATCAGTGGCCTCGCTCTTTGATGCATTGATGTTCTTAAATTGATGTTGTAACTTTTGGTATTTCTCCTGAGGAACATTATTTTCTATGAGTTTTCCTATCATCTGTTGGGCCTATGCTAGATCCTCTTGAAGTCTCATTATCCTAGGATCATTTTCCATCAAAACACTTTTAGGTTGAAGATCTACCGGGATCTTCTGATTCCGATATCTCATTCCTATAGTATGCATTTATTTGTCATGAGCTGTCCGGTCGGTCGTGACACTAGAGGACAATGCCTCTATTTGGATGTCCTTATTACAAAATGGTGTGTCTTCTATTTGGGCCTCTTCATTTTTAACAGCCGCATGTTGTTCCTTGCTATCCCTAATGGATATGGGCTCGATTTGAGTTCCCGTGGCCTTTATTTTATGGGGTTTTGTCTGGGTGGCTGCATCGTTTGTTCTTGGGGTTCTTTTTGAGATTTTCCCCATTTTTAGGACCCTTATTTGTTGTCTGAGTTGTTTTACTAGATTTAGTAGCCTTTTTTGTTCCTTTCGTAGCCTTTTGATTTCATTTGTCTTCTTCTTCTTTTTCTTGAGAGGAACAATTGATTCCTTGAGTGGACTCAGCTATTCAGCTGGGTTTTGTTCTTCAGGGCCTATACCCTCACCCTGGCTTATTTCCATATTTTCTGTTTGGAACACTTCTTTAGTGTTCTCATCCTCCTGATTAGGTTTCTCAGGGGAGGTAACTCTGGTTTGATCTGCTATTTCCTGGGTGGCTTCTACTTCTACTTCTTCTTCGTCATTCATCTCCTCAGACGCACTCTTACTGTGAGCAGAGCGTTCCTGTGATTGCCCTGCCTCAATATCGAGTTTGAGTGGGTTGTGGGGTTGGATATACTCACCCATAGTGGCCAAAACTTGGGCCAATTCATCTTCTTGTAGAGGGTTTTGTAATGGGCTTCCGCTGGGTGGCTCTGCTTCCTCCCCTTCTTCCTTGCCAGAGTGCTCAACTTCCTCTTCCGGTTCCTCTTCCTTATTTTCTTCTAATTCTTCTTATTCATTTTCCCATCCTTCAAGTTGTGGGGGTTGCTCATCCTCTAAGCCATATATTTCTAACGGTTGTCCACTGTTATCTTGGAGACTTCCCAACATTCCCCTGCTTCTCCCCAATCTGGTGGACTGTCTGTGTTTTTGCGGTCTAACTGATGTGCTGGTGGTTCTTTTTTCTTTTTGGGGCTAGTAAGGCCAATCCCCTATCTATTGAAAATACTAATTCTTCCCTACTAATTCGCTGCTGAGCAAGACTATAATTGACTATTAGCCGAATTAATTCGTGATGAATTACTACCATCTATGTATGATGAGATTTCCTTATACTCTAAGCAACATCATGCAATAAAAAATTTAAATATGCGAGCAAATTTACATCACATTTTTGTTTTAATACTGCTAATACTTTGAGATGGGGTGGTCTTACCACATCCTTTCTCCCATTGCCTGTGATGTAGCTTTGCACAATTCTGGCTAATTCTGCCCATGGTTCTCACAGGGTTGCAGGCATGACTCCTTTTCCTTTGACAGTAAGGTTCTATCCTTCGTCTTGGAAGATGGCTATGGCGTCTTGATGTCTCACTTTTTTCTGGGTCCATATTGGTCCAATAGCTGGTAGTCCTGATACTTTAGCAATTACCACATCTATTACTATTATTTGCCTCCCCCTCACCATGGAACAATCTTCTTGCAAATTCTACAGAAATTCAATGGCCACCATTTCATAAGACTGATGTAATCAGTTAAGGTAGGCAATCCATCCTACTCTCACTAGAATTTCACGTGTAGCATCAGAGATTATTAACACCTGCGATTCACTGCGTATTGTTTTGCCTCCCATTTCGTTCAAGTTTAGCACATTGTTAATTTTTACAGAGCAAACGCACATAAATGAAAATGGAATAACAAGCTGTGCATATTGGGAAATATCAATATCGTTAAACTTGCTATTTTTGAGTTCTGATGGAGTCATAGTACCTCCAAATAAGGAGTTGACATGTATGCTAGTGTATTCTGGAGGTCACCCGTGCCCCCCTGAAATATGATAGGTCATCCTTGACCAGTAAATAAAGGAGCAGCGTGCTAGACTACAGTTGTACAATAAAAAGAAATGAACGGCGTATATATCCATGACATGATTACAAAAAGCAGCGGATTACTGAAATCGAGGCTTATGATGGAAATCACGAATACATATGGAAATGCTATGAAATGATGTGAAAAATAGGGGAGAGGACAACTAACGTAAGTAAAAATGCTTATGCGGTCATTATCCACTTTAACCATTATGACTGATTTATAAATGATTTTTCATGTGTAAGAGGTTCGAAAGGGTTATATAACATAATCTCATTTGAAATCAAGATAAAGATATAAGAAAAGGGTTTATAATGACTATTGGTGTATGAAAAGTATGACTTCAATACCATCAACAAAACTTTGTTGCCCACAGGTGTTCATAACCTTGACAAAGTTGCTTGTTTCACCCTTGGAACCATAATCCTTTATGTATGCCTAGGAAAGTGTTGTGTGATGTTAGAATGGAGGCCATTGTGCTAGTTTGGTAACCAGATGAATGACAATATCATTCATCAGGAAGGAGTGAAAGGTGTGTAGGCCGGCTCATGATGAGGCCTCTTGTTCCAAGGACGTTTTTATTTTTCTGATATGCCTCTTGGATCATATCCCTAGTGTGGTGGCCATGGTGGGAATGCCACTTCACTGCTTCCTTAAGATCATGGTAGGCTGGCTCTTAATGAGATCCCCTATCCTTCATCTGATAAATCATGTTAGTAATCATATAGATATATATTTTCCTCTTTTTTTTCCTTTTATATAGCACTTCCCTATTTATATACAAAGGATGGTTCAACACTTCTTAAGAGTAGGGATGGTGGAAGAAGTCTGAACATCTCAATAGAGGAAAATATGCCCTTATTCTTATTGAATAATAATGATCAAAGAGAATTATGAAGATTAAGGAAGAACCAACATGATAAAAATAATCAATCAAATTGGTTTTAGTGAAAATAAAGACAACAAAGTGATATAAATGGTTGTGTCCTTTCCTCATTTTTCTTATCGATACAAAGCAATTTCTCTAAAGATAACGATTTTTCTTTGGTTTGTTGATTTTAGTATCCTCTAGTTTTTGTGTTCTTGCATAAGTGTATACCTGTGCCTTAAAGGGATCATAAACAGTGAATCATTATTCACAAAAATCTTCTAAATGATGTTCTTTAAGAAACACACACACACACACACCCGAAAATGCACTCAAAAAGTGTTGTTCCTTAGATGGAACAGTTGGTGTTCCTTAAGAGGGACAACAAAAAGAACATATGCATGCAAAATCGTGCTTCCTTTAAGAGGAACAACAAACAAAAGAACAAAAATACACTCAAAACTGTTGTTCCTTAAGAGGAACAACAGCTGTTCCTTAAACGGAATGACAAATAAAGCAATCACGAAATAAAATACCGATCCTTTGGTGGAATATCCTAAGATCATTCGAAATCGAAACTACTGTTCCTTCAGAAAGAGCGGTAGAAAGAAAAAAATGCAAAAGTGTCGTTCCTTCGGAAAGGAATAGAAAAATGCGAAAGTGTTGTTCCTTCAGAAAGGAACAGTAAAAATGCAGAAATGTTGTTCCTTCGAAAGGAACAACAAAATGCGAAAGTGTTGTTCCTTTCCGAAGGAACAACAAAAATGCTGAAATGTTGTTCCTTCAGAAAGGAACAACAAAATGCGAAAGTGTTGTTCCTTCGAAAAGGAACAACAAAAATGTGGAAATGTTGTTCTTTTGAAAAGGAACAACAAAATGCAAAGGTGTTGTTCCTTTGGAAAGGAACAACAAAAATGCAGAAATGTTGTTCGTTCGGAAAGAAACAACAAAATGCGAAAGTATTGTTTCTTCGGAAAGGAACAGTGAAAATGTGGAAATGTTGTTCCTTTGGAAATGAACAACAAAAAAAACAAAAAAAATGCAAAAATGCAAAAATCTATACAAAAAGTAGTTTATACAAGCAGAAAAGAAAAACTTATGTACAAAATTTAAGAACAATGGGATTATTTAGTGAACCAATGCAGAGGAAGGATTATTTTCCTCAGCAATAATCTGCATATCAGAATCTTCTCGTAGCTGCTGGTAAAAGGATTCCTGAGTAAGCGGTTTATGGTATAGTCGCACTTGGTGATGATCTGCTTTAAAGGTATGTCCAGATCAGTCAATAGTAGTCAAAGTAATGGTGTCATTGTCATGCACTTTCTGTATTTCATACGGTCCAATCCATTGAGTCTGAAGTTTTCCCGAAAAATCCTGAAACATGGAATCATATAGGAGTGCCCAATCTCCTTCATGGAAGATTTTCTTTTTGATGAGGGCGTCGTGCCATTTTGCTCTCTACTGTTGAATTAATGCAGTGTGTTGAAGAGCTAAGAGCCTAATTTCATCGAGCTCATTAATTTGTTGTAATCTGTTAGTTTGGGCCTCATTTAAATTCAGACCGATCTCCTGTGCTGTTCTTAATGTTTGTATTCCGAACTCTATTGGAAAGATGGGTTCTTTTTCAAATACTAGCTGATATGGTGAATAGCCGGTGGTGTTTCTCCACGTTGTTCGGTATGCCCACAAGGCTTCGGGCAATCTTGAAGCCCAGTCGTGTTTGTGCAATGCAATTGTTTTTGTAAGTATTGTCTCTATCACTTTATTTGTGCTCTCTACTTGGCCATTTGCCTGTGGGTGATATGGAGTCGTACTTTCGTGCTGAATGTGATGATTTTTTAATGTTGCAGTGATTTTATTACCTACAAACTTCAGTCCTCCGTTCATGATTATGTCCCTTGGGAGGCCATATCGCACAAATATTTGCAATAGGAAATGAATCATAGAGTCCTCTATAGCTCTTGGAAGTGCCTCTACTTCAACCCACTTCGTAAAATACTCTGTTGCTACTATAATATGTGTTTTCTGATTTGATGATGGGTTGATCAGACCAACAAAATCGAGTGGCCAATGCTCAAATGGTTTGATTACTAACTGTGGGTTTAAAGGCATTTCTCAGACTGTCCAAGGCGTCCTGCTCTTTGGCAACTGTCATAGGCTTGAACAAATTTCTTAGCGTCTTTAAAGATTGTGGGCCAGTAATAACCTATTTGCAAAACCTTGTGACCAGTCCTGCGATTTGCGAAATGTCTGCCACACGGTCCGTCATGACAAGCTTTTAGAATGTCAAATATTTCATCTTCGCGGACACATCTTCTAATGTGCATATCTACCCCTGTATGAAATAGGTAGCCCCCAATCCAAGAAAATTGGGTACTACGTTGCACAATCTGTTTTCGTTCATTGGGCGTTAGATGCTTTGGTAATTTTCCCACTGCTAAATAATTGCCAACATCAACATACCAGGGTGTCTTGACAGTAACAGTAAACAAATGTTCATCTGGGAATTGATCTTCGACTGCTGTTGCGTCCATTGGCTTCAGCATCTGTGAGAGAAAATCAGCTACAAGATTCTCTTTCCCAGGTCGATGTTTTATTGTGATGTCAAATTCCTGTAATAAAATCAACTATCTTGTTACTCTACTGTTTGTAACAGGTTTATTTGCTAAGTATTTTATGACAGAGTGATATGTGTATAAAACAACAAGATATCTAGTGATATAATGCCTAAATTTATTTACAGCATGTATTACAGCTAAAAACTCTTTTTCAATTACGGTATAGTTTAGCTCAGCAGGAGACAAATTCTTGCTAATATAATAGATTGCATATGGTTTTTTGTCTTCTTCTTGCCCAAGGACTGCTCCAACAGCTATGTCTGAAGCATTCAATGAAATTTGAAATAAAATCAACTTTCCCTGTCAGTGCGTATAGAGGTGCAGCTATTTGAGAAAAATTCTCTATGAATCTCCTATAATAACTAGAAAATCCTAGAAAACTGCGTACCTCTGTCTATGTGGTAGGAGTAGGTATTAACAAAATTATTTGAATTTTGGCCAGATCTACCTATATCCAGCTGCTGAGATATAATGACCTAGGATGAGCCCTTCGGTCATCGTCATATAGCACTTTTCATGGCTCAAGGAGAGCCTAATGGCAATACATCATTGCAACACCTTTTCCAATGTGTCTAGTGCTGGCTCAAAATCATCTCCATATGGTGTGAAATCATCCATATATACTTCGAGCCCTTCATTTATTAAATCTGAAAAGATGCTGAGGATGGCCCTTTGAAATGTGGTAGGGGCATTGCATAGGCCATTGCATAGGCCAAAGGGTGGTACTCTGTAAGCAAATGTTCCCCAAGGACAGGTAAAAGTAGTTTTATCCTGGTCTTCAGGGGTGATCTGAATCTGATTGTATCCACTGAAGCCATCCGAGAAAGAAAAGAATTTCTTTCCTGCTAATGTGTCTAATACCTGATCAATGAATGGAAGGGGAAAGTGGTCTTTCTAGGTTGCTTTGTTTAATTCTCTGTAATCTACACAAATACTCCATTTTCCATTCTTCTTTGGCACCACTACTAGTGGAGAGACCCACTTTCTATCGAAGATTGGATAAATAAAGTTTACATCTAAAAGTTTTTGTAACTTAGCTTTCACAATATCTCTCAAGTGAGGGTTGAATCTCCGTTGGGGTTGGCGAATGGGTCTAGCATCCTTTTTTGTATAAATGTGGTGCGTACATAGTTGGGGATAAATTCCCTTCATGTCCAGATAATCCCATGCAAAAGATTCCTTATATTTTCTTAGTAGTTGGACCAACTTTTCTTCTTGTTCAGGAGTCAGGTTTTTGTTAATGTTCAAGGTTTTCCCTAGCTCAATATCTATAGTTTCGTTACTTGAAATAGAGGTAGTGGGTATTGATTGATCATGAGTGTCTTTGAGGGGATCTTCTTCTAGTTCATTGTTAAATGTTGCGTTTATCATGTGACATTGTACATGGGATCTGGATTCGGATTGGTTAATGAAGTTGTTAATAACATCGTCCTCTATTTGGTCTTTAAAATCGAGGGCATTTTTATGGTTAATGGGGACCTAATGTTTTTTGTGAGATATGATATAGGTTGTTTGTTAGTTTTGATTATTGTTAAACTTGGCTGGGCTGGAGGGTATACAGCTAGATTCTTGATATTACTCCCTCTAGTTATAGTCATAGTGGCTTGTCGGTAGCCAATGTAAGCATCAACAATCGCTAGACAAGGTCTACCTAAGAATAAAGGGTGTCCATCGAGTCGGTTTTTGGGATTGATTATCAGAAAGTCAGAAGGGTATTCCCAGGAATCTACAGATACCATTACATCGTGTAGTGTACCTTCTAGCCTAACTACTGATCGGTCAGCCAGTTCCAATACGGTGGTGGTTGGTTCCACTGATGTAATGCCAAGTTTTTGACAAGTGGTGGTTGTTAAAATATTAATTACAACCGTTAAATCAACTAGGGTGTTTGAAAAGGTTTGTCCATTGATTTGCACCATCACTATAGGATTCCCTGGTTCTTCATATTTGACAGGTACTTCTCTTCCTAATAATATATTAGATAGGGTGCCAACTACTTGGATGGTTGGGTTAATTGTTATTCTCCTCTTTGGCTTTCTTATACATAATTCTTTGATGGTTTTTACATATATTGGGATATCTTGGATAGCTTGGAGGAGTGGGATTTTTATACACAAATTTCTTAGTTCTCCCAGAAGATCAAAGTCAGGATGTTCTATAGGGTGCAGTATGATTAATCGTTCTGGGAATGGAGGAGAAGACGTGGTTGCTTGGTCGTGGGTTTGTTGTCTGACAACATCCACTACATGTAGTTGTTGTTGTACAGGTGACAGATTTTCAACTTGAGCATTTTTATCTCCCTCAGTTTCTATTATGCACCCAGACCTTAATTAAAGGTCGTTGCACTCCATTACATTGGTTTTTAGTTCTGGTGTTTTGATTATTTGAACAGATTGAACCGGTCTATTATTAGGGTTTGGGTTGGGTTGGGCTGGGAGTTGTGGTCTTAAGTTGGACTGGGGATTTTGTTGTAGTGTATATGGCGCTGGTAGTGTGGGTTGAGGGAGAGGGATGGTTCTAGCTGGCTGATTCATCGGTCTTTGCTAGTTTGACTGCCAGGCTTGACTCTGCAACGTGGACAGGGACCATTGTGTTGGATATGCATTGTTTTGCCAACATGGTGGAAAGTAGAGAAAATTTGGCCAATTAGGTTAGCTTGTTTGATTTGTCCATGGTGATGAAGGAAATGGTTGTTGTGACCAGCTTGGAAAGGGTGGCTGATTTTGCCACATTGTATTATATTACTGAGCATGATATTGCAGAGGTTGGAAAGAAGAAGATGGATCAGAGGGCATACCTGGTTGTTGTGGTTGCCATTGACGGCACTGATTGAGTAGGTACACTGGTTTTGATTCTTCTTCCACTTCTTTGTATACTGCTTTCAAACCCGGGAGTGAGGGACAGTTCTTTGTGGAGTGATCTTTTGTACAAATAGCGCAGACTTGAACTGCATCCAGTGGGCACTCTTTATGGCTGTGTTTCTTTCTGCATCTAGGGCATAATATTGCCAGGTTTTGATTTTCTTTTGCTTGTTTCTATTTAGCTTGCAAAATATCGAGCCGCGTTGTTAGGGTCCCTAATATATCAGTTTTGAAATTCTCCAGTAAATTCCCGATTCCTGTGCGGGTTACTCCTCCACCAGGGATCTTGTTATCCCTTGTGAGCATGTCATGTTTTGTCAGTTTTAGCCTTGTACTGTCTCTTGAACTCCTGATACATAAATAAATAATGTTAGCAAAAATTTCCTGATATATGCCACATTTTCCCATAATGTTTAGTGTTTCAACCCATTGTTCCTTCATCCCTTTAATTAATGTCGTTTTTAACACATTGTCAAGTAAGGGTAATGATGCATAAGGATATCTTTGAAGATTATATTGAAAATGTTCAACATACTCTTCTAGTGTCTCATTAGGTCTGGCTACCATCTAAAATATTTCATCCTTTAATTCTCTAGACCTACAATAATCTTGATATTTCTTTAGAAAAGCACCTTTCATCTGATCCCAATCGTTTATAACACCTCCACCTAACCCCATAAACCATCGTAAAGCTGCTCCTTTTAATGTGGATGGAAATAACTTTAGCTTTTGGGGATCGATGGTATAGTCATACCCCCGGCATAATACATCGAATTCAAACAAAAATGCGTCTGGATCTTCCGATGTTAGGCCATGGAATGTAGGAATATGCTGGAGAGGAATGGCCTTCATAGGTGCATTAACTACAGTGTCTACAATGGGATATTTTAGTGTGGAGGTTTGAGGTGTTTGCTAGTTCTGGGCCATTTGATCAAATATGTGCCAATATCCTTCTGGGATTTCTAGGGAGTTATTCCTAGGCTGACTATAAGGAGTAGGAATGGCCTTAACAACACTTCCTTGGTCTGGGATGATGAGAGTTCCTTGTTGAAGTAATATATGGGGGGAACTTAGCTCTTCAGGTTCTTTAGCTTTGTTCTGGATGATTTTGATAGCACTTCCCTTATCTCGGCTGCTTAGTGGCTGAACTATTCCAAGAGAAGATCTTGGTTCTTCTGTTTCCCCTGTTTCTCCTCCTCCTTCGCAGAGATTACTAAGGTTCCCTTCTTGCAACGATTTTGGGCTAGAATTCTCAATTTATTAAAAATATTGCTCCTCTGTTTGGCTGTGCACCTTAGCAAAGGCTACAGATGGTGATTCTGTGGCCCAAAGGGAGATAGTAGATTGTCTAGAAGCAACTTTTCTAGGACCTACTGATAGCTGAGATTCTACTTTTTTAATGATATCGTCTATAAAGGTTGATCGGCCAAGGGTCACCGGCCCCTTAGCTTTATCAGGTTTGGGTAGTGGTTTTTGATTCTTTTCAAGATTTTCTGCTTAGTCATGCACACAAATCAAATACTTATTTCTATCCAGAATAATCAAAAGATATGCAGGAAAGCGGGCGGGGGAGCAGGGCTGTTACATGCTCTGTACGCAGGTTCTTACCTTTGATTTTTAAAACCCAACTCTCTCCTAGCAGGTACTCACACTACTCTCTTTTCAAAAGAAACAAATGGCTACACTCTCCTCGACAACGATGCCAAAATGTTGAGTGATAAAAGGTGTCTTTTAACTCCTATTTATCCTACATTAATTATCAATCCAAGCACGATTTTTTATCTCAAGAGTGTTCTTAGTCTGAGGCAGTGACTTGTTCAAGAGTAATGTTTGCAGTATAGTGCTTGCAAAAGTAAATGAATGATGGAAACAAAGTCTAATTGTAATGGCAAGAAACTTAAATGCTCTGTAACTAAATCGTTTATTCAACAGTCATCAGTTGTGGATTCAGTAATGATAACTCTTTCCCTTGTGAACTGATGTAAATGAAAATCAATCATAGACAAGATCTCCAATCTGAGAACTTAGATAGCAGTAGTCAATGTTTGTTACAGTTGTAGATCTTTCTATCCACACTAAAGTAAATACTGGAAATAACAATTCGATTAGCAGAAAAGGAACAACAACTAAATCTATTGAAAAGGTCAAACAACAAAGCTTAATCTATAGAAATGAATTGAACAACAATCTTAACCGAAATGAATTGAACAAGAACCTTTAATTTACAAAGGAACAACAAACCTAATTAAGTGTAACCACACAATGACTATAGAGTAATTGAATTAGTAACCTTATTCTATCATAATGGACATTAACCACAGGTATAAAGGAACAGAAATTGAAGTTATACTTGAACGGTAGTTAAATGAACAACAATCACAACTATAAGTGAACTGTAGTTAAATGAACAACAATCACAACTAGAAATGAACAACAGAATTTGAATTTAGACAGTGCAATATTGTTTCAGAATGAACAACATGACATTTTAAGTTGTGAATAATAATCTTGCTATCCAATTATGATTTCGATATAACAGAGCAATTTAGTGAAATGTTCAGAAATAGAAGATTACTGAATAAAGAAAATTAAGGAAATGCAAAGGAAATCAAACCACACACAACTGTAATTGTAAAGTAGTGATACAATAAGCAAGTTTATCCACTAGGGCCGGGCCCTTAGCCACGAGGGAAGCACTGCTGTGTTTACTCCAGGATCAGATAATGGAACAACAACTGAGTTATATATTAATCATATATGGCAGAGTTACAGCTATCGCTCTTCAAAGAAAGTCGATGATCAAAGTTGAGATTACAATAGTAAGTTCTACAAATTGGTAATAATATCTGCCCCCCTGGGCTACCAGCATTGTCCCCTTTTATAATGGCCAGGCAGAAGTATCAAGAGTACAGATAAGTCTTGAAGCAACAATCCCTTAGATCAAAGGATCCTGAGGGATTCGCTATATCTTTGATCTCTTGTCTATCGTTTTGTCTTCTTGCATTGATGACGCATTTTCTCTTCCTTTTCTTGGACCATGTGCTCCGATCTTGATCTCGTTGTCTAGATACGGCTTCCTATCGAAGGGACAACAATCACTTCTGCTTTGTCTTTTCCTCCTGAATAGTGATTTTCTATTTCCTTCACTTTCTGTATAGAAAAAGACAATAATTAGTTATTTTGTATCAATCACAAATCTCCTTATTCTATCATAATTATCTAACAGATTACCATCTTAAGATGTAAAGGAGTTATGATTCAAAGGAAAAGATAAAGAAATAAATGGTAAATACATACCTTTTCCATCGCTCAACAATCAGCGTTGGAGGATAAAACTCCACAAGAGGTATGGACTGGTAAGAAACCCTCTCTTTCACCTTTGAGGGTATTTGGATGTGATGCATATGTACATGTTCCGAAGGAGAAACGAACCAAGTTGGATAGTAAATCTGAAAAGTGAATCTTTATTGGGTATAAGGATATTTTAAAGGGTTATAAGCTTTGGAACCCAGTAACAAGGAAGGTTGTGTACAACTGAGATGTGATGTTCAGAGAGGTGAAAGATGTTATTAAACATGAAGTCCAA